>JANVCL010000007.1:7810233-7824997 GCA_026546855.1 Erythroxylum incrassatum
ACATGATCTTTCCATGAAACATAAACTGATAAATGTTAGCTTTTCCAAAAAGTTGCAAATTAGCTTTTCCAAAATGTTGCACATCTCAATCATAAAGCCTCGATCAACTTAGTAAAATATAAACTACTTTTGTAAGAGTACCGTGACAACAAATAGTCTTTATATATTCTTATTTGAAAGACACTAAGACCTTTGAACAACCAATATAGTGCTATCATCCACCTAAGCAATTTTGTAGGGATGTGGATGCCTCTTCGAAAGTAAATTTAATTGCTTCATGTGTTCGCCAATACCACATTCACAATACTTCCTCCATAAATGATAAGTTGACATATTTTAAGCAATTTTGTAGGGATGTGGATGCCTCTCTGAAAGTAAATTTAATTGCTTCACGTGTTCTTCGATACCATATCCATGGTACTTCCTCCATAAATGATAAGTTGACATATTTTATCTCCGCATCTAACTTGAATAAGGAAAAATAGCAGTACGAAACCATTCTTCCTATTTTTTTGCCTTACGGGTTGTCAGTATACGTCTTGCCACATTAAGATTTGTAAGACCAACTTATTCATTACTAAAGGCTCCTTTCAACTCCTTTCTGGCTTCATGTTCACACACATATTCGTCAAATTCTTCTTCCTCTTCTTCCATCTTATGCAAACATCTATTAGTACATTCATAAGCAAAGTGACCCATTCCATTACATCGAAGACACTTCTTGTCGTTGCTGCCTCCTTTTGTTTGTCTTAGCTATAACTTATTTTTTAGTTTCAACTCCTTGAGAAGCTTTGTAATTATTCGGTGGTGCAAATTTTGATGTATTACTTGTTAAGCTAAAACTTTGCACTATCGTAGTTCTCTTCATGACGAACTCTACGACTTGACTTCGAAACTTCTTACTTGTTGTCCTATGTATTGTTATACTTTTAACGCCAAGTGATATGCATCTTTAAGATCGTACATTCTTTACATTGTCAGCTCCTTGCAAATTCAACCTTAAGTCCATTTTATAGTGAAATATGAGTTGTTCAAATTCCATTCCCTTACAACAAACAGAGAGTTCATAAAAACTTATGTGTACTTTGTGACAGACATAATCCCTTTTCTAGGTATTGTGAGTTTATCTTGGAGATCTTGATAATGAAATGGTAAATATTTTTCCAATAACTTCAACTTTATTCCTTCCCAATCAATAAATGGTGGTTAGCTTGTTTTTTGAAGAATATCTTCTATTGATCTCCTCTCGATTTTGGCATGTCCAATTAGTTCCATCTTTGCAAATCAGACTTTTCAATCTTCTAACATGTACTGATCAAATACGTCTTCCATTGTTGCTTTTTAGTCTAAGAACAAGTGTGGATCCGTCTTTCTTGCAAAATCAAGGACTTCAATACAAACTTTCTTGGTTAGATCATCAAGTACGTTATGTGTTTCAAGTCTATCATAGCTTCTGAAGTCTCGCATGCACTCTCCAAGTGTTGAATGTTGTTTTCTTTATCTTGGGTCTCTGGTGGACATTGATTTCCTAACCCCACTCACTATTGTTTAGTTTTAGCCTCTTCATCTTAGATTTCACTGTCTTCACCCTTAACATCATGTGTAGTTTGTTGTCAAGTGTTGTTTTTTAGACTAGTTCATAGAGCATCTTATGATCAAGGATCATTAAAATTCAATTTTTCTATAACTCTCAAAAGTATTTCATCTTGCTATTGGCTACTGAATATTCTTCTATATGCCTTTCCACTTACCATTATGAATCAAAGTTTTGATACCAAATTTTTATTAGGTTGCTGGAATCATATTTCAGGCTTGAATTTCAACTTAAATTGTTGAGTTTCAATTTTAAATTTGATTTGGCTAAAATTTTAGGATATTATATGACTAGAATTTAAGGTTTTAATTATTGAAAATTTAGGTAAAATTTGCTAGAGTTGAGAGCAGTAAACAAGTAATGGAAGGTAAGGAACTAGGAATCACTCCTAGGTCTAAGAATTGCTCTGAGAGAAAATATCACACCTTCTAATTAAAAACTCATGTTTATAAAAAAAATTCAAGATCAAGTATGTACACAAATTTATAGAAAAGTTGTAGGAAAGGGTTTTTAACCAAAATATCCAAAACAAAATTGAATTCTATTCTAGTAAGGATTCTTTTTTATTAAATAAGCTTGAGTCTTAAACAAATTAGGACAATATATCTAACAAATTAGGACAATATAGCTCATTAATTTATCTTATGGATGAGAATCAATGAAGGGTTGCTTACATGGGAGAGGATCAAGTTCTCCATAAGCACATTGCATTGTGAGTTATGTAGCACAGAAATGGAAAATCTAGAGCATCTTATAATTAGATGCAGATATACTAGGCAAGTATGGGAGCAGATGCAGATTATTCTCAACTTGGGCAGACCACTGGACTCTTGGAGTGATACTGTTACTTGGTTGGGGAACCTTAGATTGCATAATGCAGCTGATCTTAAAGCAATTAAATTAAGTTGGGCAGCTTTGGTGTATTACATCTGGAAGGAGCGTAATTGCAGAATTTTTAGACAATGGCACCGAAGCATTGAAATGGTTTTTCAGGACATTTTCCTCCATTGCAGATTGGCCATGTTAGGAAGAGGAATAGTTGTAAATCTGTCAAGTAATATGAAGCGACGATGGGGATTGGAGTAATACTGGTTTATGTGGTCTCAAAAGTACCCATTAGATAACAAGATGTAGACAATTACTAGGAACCACAACTCTTTGTAATATAGACTTGTTGGATTATCCTTGATAACAAGATGTAGACAATTACTAGGAACCACAACTCTTTGTAATATAGACTTTTTGGATTATCCTTGACCTTTTGTATTATAGCTGTAATTATCTTTAATCAGTGAAATCTTTAATTTTCAAAAGAAACTTAGTATAAAGAAAATTTTTGTCCTTGTTGCCCTTACTATCATTCAATTCCCAATATTCATTCCACCAAATTAAAACTTGTGGTTAGCCAATTTTTCCCTTTTCATTTTTTTAAAAACTTTAATCTCTTTTGCATCACAAACATAAAGAAAAGAGCAGAGGTTATCGAACATTTGGACTTACCAATATTGCAAGAACAAAAAGTCCAGGACATGTATGTTGAAACATTTAACTTATCCTCGATCATCTTATACCTATGAAATATATTTTGTATAAACTTATGGCCATTTCAGCATACAAGAAATTATAGGATTAACAAAATACATGTTACCAGATTGGATAGTTGGTCAAGGCATGCATCTCATAACCATTTTGTTTTAAAGCATGAAGCAACTCTTCCACACCATTTAGGTAGGAATATCCTCTATTCATACAATTTTTGAGACCTGCAAAATTAAAAACTAAATTAATACAATGACAAGTTGGATAGGAGAAAAAACCATGAACTACAGAACATGCCTAATCCATAAGACACATTCCTTAGAAATCACAACCATTGAGATTTTGTTTTTTAACCAATGCAAATGGCATTGCATGATGAAACATAAAGGCCCCTTAAAATACAGATCAACTTTGACAAGATAATTACAAAGTAAGTTCTAAATTTATTAGATTCCTTCCACTATTTAAAAATTGACCAAGCTCCCTTTCGCCTAGAACACATCACCACCAAATTAACATCCATTAAGGTAAATAAACATCGTCTATTAATGAATGAATATTTTCATCTAATAAGTAGTTTTAGAACTCATGTAACATGCAATAGTCATAATATCCCTTTGGTATGAACATATCATGCAACAAAATAAACACATTTTTTAACTCCCGAGGACCATTCCATATGTAAATTATCTATTAACAAATTAATGATATATTAAAGGAATAAACTTTATCAATTTTCTTATGGTTTTAAATTCTCAATCAACTGAAAATTTCTTTTGATGTCTGTAAAATGAAAATGAGAGTTTAGGCCTCACTTGGCCTTTTACCCAATGTCTAAATGAATTCTATTGCGAAACATTTCACATTGATTATCAGACTTTCAAAGTGAAATGTTTGATAGTTGACTTAATAAATACATGAGTTGTCACAAACACACAATCGACAATTTAAGTTTTAATCAAGTTTTATTCTAATTTTATATTTGTAATTTCCCTAGCCCTATAAATAGATTTTTTTAATGTATGAATATGTGGGGCTTAACTAGAGGTATCTCTCATGGACCGTCCTTAGAATACAGTCATGTTTAAGGTGTGAAATAAATGCTGCATTATATAGAGATGACGGGATTAGACGAAGTAACAGGTCAAAACTATCAAACATATTATTTTGAAATCATATCGAGGATGTAATGTAAGACTCGAGATGATCATGAAAAGGTTAGGAGACCAATGCTAGATTATTTTAAACAATGGAGACTATTAAAGAACAAGATGAGCTTGAATATAACAACTTTGAATTGATAGAGTGAGCAGCTTATATCCCTTAGGATTTTAGAAGACTAGACACTTCTCAACATGCCATGATAAGTACCATTCTTAATCTTTTCTTCAAGAAGCCAAGTGAATCTATGGTTTGATCACCTTCCTTCATGCACATGTTGACGACAAACTACATAAGAGCATTAGATAGCATCTATTTTTTTATTACATAGTTCTAATACTTAAGAGTAACTCTACTTGAGCCCTATATCACACAGGAAATCGTGTGGAAATGTCATAATGATTATTAAAACCCTTATTATGAATGATTTGCTATAAGGAAGACTGGAATCTAAAGAATAGAATTCCTTTAGGTAATGAGCTAAGTAATTATTAGGACATCAAACTGCCAATTTTTCATGCGGCAAAGTAGAATTAAGAAGTTGTGAAAATGTCAATTAGAACAATAGGCTTGAAAAGAATGTAAAATTTCCAAAATCAAGACCTCAACAACCTTCCAAGTCTAAAGGTCTTCCATCTTTGAAAAACTTTTTCGATAGCTCCATCTGAAATGAGTCAACAAAAGTACCTTAGCTGAAGATCCACAAAAAATAAATGCAACTTTCACAAAATGAAGTGCATTGCAGTGAACAACTGAGCTAGATGCTCAACAATATAGAAGAGCCGGTATTTAAGAATCATATTACTTAAAACATATAACTTTTTCTCTTTCATGCGATGTTAATATAGAAGTAAATCAATTCCAGGGTTTAGGGCAATAACGTCATGTTAGCTAATACTGATATTTAACACAAGACCACTCATCCATCTGAAAATGTAAATTTAGATGACGAAACAATGAAAGAGTTCTCCCACCAGAGACGAATTGGAGTTATTGCATTAAGAAAAACGATACAGGCCAATCCCCACCTCTTTCCCAAAGTCAAACCTCCCCTCCATGCCTCCCTTTCAAACAATCTTCATACAACTCTTCCTCAACTTCTATTGACGTTAATATTACATGCTCAAAATTCCAGGAAAATCCAACAAATAGACATAAAGATTGTTATAATCTTGTCACTTTATACAAAACCTGTACCTTTCTTCATAAGTTGGGTTTAAAAGTTAGGTAGGAAAATGTGTTAATAAATGAATAAAGTCATTCCCAATGGACAGATAAACTTTTATGTAAATCAAACAGTGATTTAGGATAAATTATTTCCTAATCATAAATAGGAAACAAGAGGATATCATGGATATTTATTTTAGGAAATTGTTGTGAATACAGAGTAGTAATGTAAATAGGGGATATTGCTGTAAATAGGAAATATTTTAGGCTCCTTAAAATTCGCAATTAGTTGCCTAAAATTAGGTTGGGACTTGTGTATATATTCAAAGGGACTTGTTGTGCAAAAATAAAAAAGAGATTACTTCTTTTTTCATGGTATCAAAGCCCAGGACACTGTAACTCCTGGTTCCTTTTTCTAACACATACTTGGCCTTCATTGCCAATAGTGCCTTCTAGAAAACAAATGGCTGAAGCTATTATCGACAAAAACCCTAACATGGAGGTCTCTTCCTCCTCTGAAATCTCCTCTGTTGGTAATCCCAAAGTGTACACCCCTACCCATATTGGTGAGTTACAAACCTTGTTTCCATCATACCAACTCAATGGTAAAAATTACCTCCACTGGTCACTAATGGTTAGGACTTTTCTTAAGGGCAAGGGAAAGCTCTCACCTATTAGGACCTACTCCTGCTGATTTGGATCCCAAGTTTGGGGCTTGGGATGTAGAGGATTCCTTAATCATGTCATGGCTTTGGAACTCTATGAAGCAAGAAATTAGAGGCACTTACATGTTCCTCTCATCTGCTAAGGAGATATGGGATGTCGTTACTCAGTCTTATTCTAAGGTAAATGATGCCTCTCTAATTTATGAGATTAAGACCATAATCTCATCTACTAAGAAAAGTTATGCATTCTGTCACTAAATATTAAAATCTGATGCAGGGTGTTTGTCTTGAGTTGGATCATTATCAGAATCTTAAAATGCAATGCAGTGATGTCAATGTCAAATTACAAAAGTTTGTAGAAAGGGAAAGAATCTTTGAATTCTTAGCAGGTCTTAATGTCAAATTTGACCAATTTTGGGTTCAAATACTTGGCAAAGACCCTTTACCGTCTTTAAATGAGGCCTTTTCATTCATCTGGGCAAAAGAGAGTCAGAGAACTATGATGTTGGAATCCAAGTCTACTGATAGCTCAGCATGTGCATCGGTGAAAACCAACAAAGATGCCCTAACCACCAACAACAGAAACTTCAAAATAAGGAAGTTGTCTAGTGCAGCTTTCGTAAGAAGCCTCGTCACACTAGAGAGACCTACTGGAAGTTACATGGGAAGCCACAAAAAGCACAGAAAGAAGGGGCTAACGAGGATGGATAGGCCAAAGCCCACTTCACTGAGCCTACAAACTTTGGAGATTCTATTCAAGCTATATCATAACCAAAAGGACTTAACAAAGAAGAGATTGAGAGCTTAAAGAGCATTCTGGATTCCTTGGAAGGTGCTAGTACATCATGTTCATTAGCCCAATCAAGTGATTTTTCTAATTCTCATGCTCTTAGTGCCTCATTTATGTCTCCTAGGGATTCTTGGGATCATAGATTCAGGTGCTACAAATTATATGACTACCTCCCATCATTCCTTTATTTCTTATAACCCCTGTCCTAGTAACAAAAAAGTTACAGTTGCAGAGGGCTCTCATACTACTGTTGCAGGTCAAGGAACCATTCCTTTGTCCCATAATCTTCTCTTGAAAAGAGTACCATATGTTCCCAAACTTTCTACCAATCTTTCGTCCATTAAAGGATTTACCACAGAATTGAATTGCTTTGCCATCTTTGAACCTAATTATTGTGCATTTCAGGATTGGGAAAGGGAGAAGATGATTGGGCATGCTAAAGAAAAGGATGGACTCTACCTTCTGGATTCTAAGAGTGGAAACAAAACCTCACACCGTCCTTGACTTTCATGATTAGAGATACTCTTAACCCTATTTGGCTTCACCATTATTGGTTAGGTTATCCTTCTTTTAGCTTAATGAGAACCATTTTTCCTAATTTGTTTAAAAACAATGATCCTAACAATTTCATTGTGATGTGTGTGAGTTTGCCAAACGTGGAAAAGAATAGTTGTATATTCTATATTCTTTGAATAGATAGTATACAGTATTATAACCTCCACTTATTTCTGTCTCATTGTTTTTGCAAGTCAACAAATCATTGAGAAAAGAACACTCAATTATCTGCTTTATGTGTTCCTAAGTGGATATCATAAACTAGTTGAAAATCCATGAAACTTCAAAGAACTTTTAAGGACAAACTAAAAAGTTAACTACAACCACATATCATAAGATCATGAGCCAACTATCAAGTTGAAATATAGCAAGTCTGACACAATAATAAGATCTAATAACTGCAAAGACATCCTTAAATCCCCAAAGTATTTTTACAAAAGGAGAAAACATCAGTTAAAGGAGGATTACATCTTGATGAAAAAAAATTCTGTTGAAATCTTTTTCCAAATATTAACCTAGGTCCATTGAAGATGTCTGTTAAACTCATTGCATAAACACCTGCTTTGCATGGTTTGTAGAGGATGTAAACAACCATGATCACAAAGAATTAAGAAGCAAATTAGTCATCAAATACATGTAACTATGCATAACTTATGTTAAAGATGTATACATATATAGTGGTGAAGAAAATAGAACAAAAATGGTAAGACGTACATAATAAAATTGTGGTTTTAAAAAAAGCTATGGATAAAGGTTGATCAAAAAAGTGTTACAAGCTACTTACCAAATGACACTCAACTATTATTTTGATTACTTTTTATAAAATGCTTTCAACTAAAAAATGTTTATGAGCTATAAAAGCAAATACAAAAGTAATAGAAGAGGAAATAAGCATGAGAGATACAAGTGATGTAAAACCATCTAAAAAGAGATTTAGTCATACATATGTTAAGTGCATAGCTAAGTTTTAATTGTTTCATCTAAATTCAATTTCTTAATAGAATTACTTGAGTTTTACTATATGTTTACTTCTTTAGCTAGCTTAGTGTTTAGGCACGAATTATAAGTAGGACTATGCTTCATCTTTGCACTCTTTTGATTTGATTTTCATCATTAAGATTAGCCATATATACTATCTCCTTGTCTCTTTCTTTCACGTTTCAAATCTTCTTGCTATCTCATGTTCTATACTTCTATTTCTCTCTCAATTTCTTAATTATAATACTATTTTCTTATTTCTCATTTATTTCTTTTTCTCTTGGTTGTCCTACATCACAGATAGAGATTAGAGAAAGCAAAAAGGCAAGAGAGAAATTCATTCATATAACATCTAATTATCAGTTTGGGTTTCAACCTTCGAAGACTTGTCCTCTAATTCACACAAGAAATATATTGCAAGTTATAATCAAGTAAACTGAAGGGATGGAAGCTTACCTAAAAGGAACAGGAAAAACCTCCCAAAACTATTGGCACTGGATATAAAAAATTACTATCAAGACCTTTTTGACCTATATATGAGTTCTTACAACTGAATAGTGCTTTGTTACTATTCTTCCCATTTTTTGCTTTGATCAGCAATGAATTATATGAAAACATTTTAAACCACAAAAATTTCAAAAAATAGCTCCAAGCATACCTCATCAATCATCCCTTTTTCGAACTCAATCCATGCAGTTGGATGTTTGCATTCTATTAGTTCCTTGAAGGACATTCTGGAGATAAAAGTTAAATCTGATCATCAAATACTTAATAAAGGCCAAAAAATACATAAATATTCAAAGGTCATAAAGGCCAAAGCAGCAACCAAACATCAAGAAAAAACAATATGACAATATTATTACAGAATATAACTAACTTGAATAGTACAAGAACTCTAAAAGCTTTATTTTTTCATTTGGTGACCATCAATCAGAAAGAATTCATAATTTCTAAACATCGACTTTGTAAAGACATGTAGTCTCCAATAACCACAACAAATTTTGGGATTCAGACTAATTTGAGCAAAAAAAAACTTGTAATGCAATAGCTTTTGGATAACTAACCAACAAAGACTCAACCCATGATAACTAAAATGCCGATACAAACAAGACTGTTTCGGTTTCCACATACCAAGACTGGAAGTAAATAAACATCAAGAAAAGTATCCCAATAAAGCTCCATCCCAGCCACCATCAATTCTAAAAGAAAATATAATCCAATTCCATAACAACATTAAAAGGGACTGGCGAACAAAACTCTTGTATACCACTTCAAGAAAACACCCATAACTGAGTTCGGTTTAATACCATACACAACGAAATACTCGAAGGAAGCCGGTCATTCAAAAACATTAAAGGAAAAGTAAACAGTTAGGCATACCCAAAGAAGGGAGGGACGTCATGGTAAAAAGGGTCGCGAACAATGGTGTCCATAATATCAAAAAGCAGTACTGGCAGCTTTCTACTGCCATCAAATTTGCAACTGGTGCTGACTGTGAAAGAGGCAGCGAGGGTCTTCTGGGTAGGTTGGGGACTTTGAGCCATTCTTTGGACTTTTAGGAAGGGTTTCACAGGAAAATGCATTACATGTGCATACGCTATTCTCAGGTTCAGTGCCATTTGTCCATCCCAAAGTGTCACAAAATAGGCGATTATGAAGTTGAAACAGTCTGAATGATGGTCACAGAGCAATGTCAAACAGGCAAGCATGTCATCGAAGAATTTGAGATAGGCTTGGATGAAAACGTAATTTCAATTAAAAATTTAAAAATAAGGATAACGCACCAAAAGAATTTTAAGAATAATGTTTTTTGGTAGCTACAAAATATTTTAAGAGAGTCTCAACTATAAAAAGGTGTCTTTAAGTCATTCACGCCTAGATTAATTCCTACTCAAACCCGGTAGGTCTTTTGTGGAAAGCAAAGCTTTACCTCCAAGTTTTAAACAGCTGCAAACATACCTTTACTTAAAATATTTCTAAATTAGTTTACTTACCAAGTAGGGGTAATTCTTAATACTCCTGAACCTCTCCAAATCTCTCATTTCGGTGAGATTCTTATTAGGTATTATTGTTATTTTAATTAATGTGTTCTTGGGTTATTTTTAATTAGAAAGAGGTTTTGGCAACTGTATTATGGTAATGGCCAGGCCGGATGACTCACAATATGTCGGGCCCAGACTTAGCCCGTGATCTGACTCCAAGCCCCCAACCTTATGGGCCAATGGCAAGCCAAGTCAAGCTAGCCTGATTTATTATTTTTTAAAAAAGTTTCAAAAAATGACTTTTTTTTATAAAACAAAATTATTTTGTCGTTCTTAGTCAAGCCACGAGTTGAGGTGGGCCTAAACAATCATAATTGAGCCCAGCTCGCGACCTGGTCAACCCAAGCCTCACACGTTGACTTATGGTTAAGTCAAGCCCAAGCGGAATTGCCATACCTTTACTTAAGTGAGGTATAGTTGCAAGCTGTAACATAGTAATTCTTACTAGTCTAAGGAACTAGTATTGATTGCTAAAAATTATAGTAAAGTTAAAGTATAGAAAAAATTTTATGGAATATCTTAGCTAGATCTAATTTATTTATCAATTGTTTTTATCTTGATCATTTCTTTAATTTGGTGTTTACGATTGTTTATTTATTTCTTTTCAAATCAACTACCTATTTTGTTAGATTAAAGTTATTACTAATATAAACAATTATGTAGGTTCGACAATCAATTCACCTATGTTGTACTATAGAAAACAATAGGTACACTTGTGTGATTTCTTTGGTATTGTTTTTTATGTTTTGTATTTATTCATATTTACAATATAGACATCAAGTTTTTCACATTGTTGTTAGGGACTATGATATTAAAAAAGCTTATTTTTTAAAATAGTCTAATCATTTTTTATTTGTTTCATTTTTAAAATAGTTTTTCATGATCTTGTGGTTGTGGTTACATTGCAAGTTCTTTGGTGTATGATTAGGAGTAGTCCTTTTTGAGCTAGATCTAGAAATCAAGCCAACGTTACTTAGGAAGTTGAGATAAATCTAAGAGTTCGAATGTAATTAGCAAACATAATGACGAGATAGGGAAATTGTATAATGGGGGATTATGCCAGATCCTCGTTAGTTAGGTCTGCATCTAGCATTGGTAGGTTAAGGGTTGAAGCAAACAACTTTGAGATAAAAACCCAACATGATCTAGACTATCCAATAATTGCTACAGTTTGATGGATTGCCAGATGCAGATCCTAATGGCCATATTCTTATTTTTTGGAAATCTGTGACACATCATCATCATCATATAGTCTTAAAAGTTGCCACCAGATTGAGGTTGTTTCCTTTCACATTAAGAGACTGAGCTAATTCATGGTTCCAATCACTACGTCCAAGACCCATCACCACATGAAAGAGGCCGACTAAGAAATTATTAGCAAAATACTTTATTTTAGCATGTATGATGAAGCTTAGGAATAAAATTTTCTCCCTAAAAAAACTAGAAGGTGAGACTTTATATTATGGTTTAAAAAGATAGAAGGAGCTACTGAGGAAGTCCCAATACCATAATAAGGGATTTAATAATTAAAGATAGAAAAAGGAGGAGATGGCTGCGATGGAAGAAAGGCAAGAGAAGAAGGAAATAGGCAAGGTGGAAGAAAAAATTCAAGGGGAAAAGAAGAAAGCTATTGAAGAGTATAAGCTACCACTTTTGTACCTAAATAAGTTGGAGAAAGATAATAAGGAAGATCAATTTGTATGTTGTTTTTTGAAAATTAATATAATAAATTCATTCATAAGCCACAAAAGGCATTAAAAGGGAACATTACAAGGTAGTGTTAAGCTAGTATAGTAAATATACAACACTATCTTTTCTAAAAGACATTGGGAATAAGCTGAAGTATTAGAAGTTCGATTGTCTTTTAGATTAAGTGCTTAGTTTTTCAACAAATTAGTGAGCTATCAAGGTTTCTTTGATATAACAATAGATCCTGTCTGTTGGACCCCGCTTCCGGAGCCCAAACCTTTTGCAAAACATAAAACCGTGAACGTGGTTATAACCCCGTATGGTTCATTCATTGAACCCTTATAAGACATTAGCAATTCGTATTCATTAATATTTTATTGAATGTCCTTTAAAACATCCCAAAATTTACTCATAAGATGCTCCATGGCGTACCCATCTTAACCAGTCACTAGGCTTGAACTCAATTTTCCCGTTTGCGAATAGAATTAGAAACCTCCAAATAAAAATTTTCCATTTGACTTCATATACTCATAGTCCTAAGTCTCTTGTTTAATTTGGCAGAAGAAACACCTCAATTGGAGCTCTATAGCTCAAGATATGCATAAAAATTCAAAGTAGGTTCATCACCCGATTAAGCTCTCCAACCCGACCGCTCACTCACAATAAATCAAACTTCTTGAATTTAAAACCAATGACCATGAAATTTTAAGGGAAGGTAGAAAAATGGGTTAGAAAGCTAAGGCCACAAGAATCGCCTCAATCGGAGGTCGGACGAAGGAGATATGGCCTAAAGAGCCCATCTTGCTCAAATCCGGATTCCTATTTGACATACTTTAACAAAAACGCCATAACTTTCGTTACAGATGTCGGATTGACCTCATTCTTGGACGAGTAGAAAGTAGACATCCAGGGCTAAAACTTTCATGAAGACCAAAAATTTAAATTCGGACGATAAAGGGGGTCAAAATAACATACAAGTCGACTTACTATACACAAGTCGACTTACAGGGACAGACAAGTCGACTTACAGAGACAGACAAGTCGACTTATCTAAGAGCGGAGAAGTTTTACGAAACTGACACAAGTCGACTTCTACTACACAAGTCGACTTATGGAGGCAGATAAGTCGACTTACACACAGCAAACTGGATCTGTTACCTCCAAGACTTCCCCAACACCACACAAACCACTCCAAACACATCCAATAACACCAAACATCATTGAATCTCAATGCTAAATCATTCATTATGGGCATCAAGTTCATAATTCCCTTACAACATCTTCACTTCTAATGCTCATAGTAAATTTAGGCTAGAAATTCGAAAAAAGAAACAATGGGCACATGTTAAAGATTGCAACGTCAGACTCACAGCTATGTATCAGATCAGAAATGATTGGACTTCTGCGAATATAAAAGTACAACTTGCAAGTTTTGTAATTTACCACTTTAAATGTTAGAGTGGGAGGACCCTTTTTTGTCTTTCTGGATATGAAATCGAACCGTAAACGTTAGGTTTGGTTGATATTTACCTGTGTTGAGACAGATAACAAAACACAAAAATTATGTCTAGTAGTCTTTAGTTACTAACACTGCCTATTTTTGTTCTAATGTTAGCTTACAAAAACAAACATTTTTTGTTCCTTCCAAAACTGTAGCACAACTTTCTTATGCCTATCACACGAACAAAAGATGCACAGTTTTGGAAAAAAATATCCCCATATTATTACTAATATTCCACACATACCCAACTGTATAAATAGAAAAAAAGAGATCTTCCTTCTCATTTCTTCACTAGACACTTTCTCTCTATTACTAACATGTTCTTCTCCTATTCGTCTCTCTAGCAAGAAACTGGTCCTTTCTCTATTCTAATCAGCAGTTAAAGGTGAATTCTTCAATATTTTTTTGCTATTTTCGTGTTTGTCAACTTGAAATCTACATGATCTATGTCATTTTCTTCAATTTTCAATTTTGGGGGTATCACAGTAAACTCTAATTTTAACAATCGATTTTTTTGTGTTTTCTGTTTTGAGTTTCTTTCTTTATTTGTTTTTTGAATTTTTGTATGCTCTATTTTTTTTATTTTCTGCTTTGATTTTTTTGATTATTTTTTATATTTGTATTTTTGGTCATTATATTTTTTTATCCGTGCAGAAATTTTTTATTTACAAAAATGGATAACAAGGATCACAATGCTATGTTTAAGTGTTTGAATTTGTTTGAGTTTTGGAATGGGGAATTGGATGTTATGAGAATAGTCATGTTGCTATGCTTGTATGTATACACAAAAAAACTGAGTAAGAGTGAAAATGCTATAGGTAGTAGGGTATTGATAGTACCAACTAGGTAAGCTAATATAGATGAGATTTTGAATAAGAGTGATAGGAATAGCTAGTGAGATTTAAGGATGGACTTAAATGCATTTACATTGTTATGTCAAATTCTTCAAGTTCATGGTGGGTTGATGAATAATGGCCATGTGCCTATTGAAGAAAAAGTTTTAATTTTCCTAAGAATATTAGCACAAAATGAATCTAATAAAGTAGTACAAGTTAGGGTTATGAGGTCAGGAGAAACAATAAG
>JANVCL010000007.1:7833737-7860764 GCA_026546855.1 Erythroxylum incrassatum
ATAATAATAATAATAATAATAATAATAATAAAACCAAACATATTTTTGTTTTCAGTTTTTTATTAAAAATCTCAACCGAACAGGTTTTTGTTTTCAGTTTTTATATTGCAAATCTTAACCAAACAAGTTTTCATTTTTTTAGAAAAAACAGAAACTAAAAATAGAAAACAGAAACCAAAAATAACAACAAAAAAACAAAAGTGAAACCAAATGGCCCCAATTTATTATAGCACATATTAAAAAAGATAATATTTTAACAAGAAGCTGCAATCATGTCTTATGCACCCAGGTACAAGGAAGCAACAGTAACAAATATCTTTGAATATCGGTTATAACTTTAGTTATTTCCACCAGGCCAAATATTAATCCTCGTTAACAAGTGGCTTTTTCTTTATTCATCAAACTTTACGTACAGACAAGTTTGTGGTTGTCACACATTGATTTCTAAGCTAGTCGAGAAGCATAACTTGCCAGGTCTTACAGAAATAGTACCTGAATGAAAATCACTGTTATGCCAACCCATTTGCATACATCAACATTTTCTTCAATGAAAGATCGAAGGCCCTGAAGTTCTCCAGTTGGATCAAATGGAAGATCCTGTTCAGAGATGAACACAACAATTATGCACAGAACACGCAAATGACAAGTCCCACTTCACCCAAATACAAAGACAAAACACTATATTAATGACAGTAATTTACCTTTTCCCAGCGGCGGTCGATTGCAATAAATGCCACCAAAGCTGCTTCTAGCAGCAGTAATAGAATTTTGAGTATTGAATACTGATATTTCTAAAGTCAAGGAAAAGGACATTGGATAGAACAAGGCCAAACCAAAATCAAGTGTCAACAACTGAATATGTAAGAAATATAAGCGAAAATCAAATGTTCCACAAACTTCTCCATATTACATTTCCCTTAAATTTACCCAAAGAAATTATATATCAAGTTCCATCATTGCAAGTTGACTTAGCCTAGGAAGAGACCCCACAATGCTGCATCAGTGAAACAAATGCATTTCTGTTGTCAATCACTAAGATGCATCTAACAGGCATTTGTGCCAGCTCAAGAATAGCAATTAGCTGTGTTTCTTATGATTGTATTAACTTCCTGCTCTTGATAGTGTCCAAGATCTTGTACAAAATGACACAAACTTCACAATTTTCTGAAAAGTTCTCCTGGTACCCGTTCAATCTGAACATTGGTATACATATTTCTTCTGACTCTTTCTTTCTTTGTCTCTTTGTTTATCTCATAGGTATTTACAACAAGATGATGAGAGAAGGCCTCTGGTTTATAAAAACACCAAAATTAGCAGCGTTATTCACGTAAATAGGATAAGAGAACTGAGTTAAATTGCATAATCCTTGCAGAGAAAGTAAATATCAATAGACAGAAATTCCTCAGCTCCATAGGATACAAAGCACAGGCAACAGCCGTGAATAGCTTCAGCTGCTATGCAACCAATTAAAGTAACGCAGCACAATATAATGCCCACACCCATAAAAGAGTAGATGAACCTGCCATGAAAACCAATTCCCGAATTAATACTCCATGGGCCCCTCCACTTCTGCACTATTAGCGACAAGAACAATCCACCACATGCAGTACACATCAAAACAGTAAACAATTGAAAACGACAAAAGTTAAAACCAATTTGTATAGGAAAATACAAACGTTCTTTGTGGGTTAAGTGTCAAATAATGTTTAACCTTCAAGCCTACAAATAAATCACCCAACCACCAAAATATGAGACAAATTTACCCATGGATGAGGAACAGTTTTTAAATAAAACAGTAGGTGACAGTGGTTATATACGGTCATAGTAACAGCATATGGGAAAAAGATTGACGAGGCTAAATATTACAAGTCTTACGGGAGAACTAACCCCAAAAGCTAACTTGAAGGGTGGGAGAGTTTATAAGCCT
The DNA here is from genome assembly GCA_026546855.1 of Erythroxylum incrassatum. Lineage (NCBI taxonomy): Eukaryota > Viridiplantae > Streptophyta > Magnoliopsida > Malpighiales > Erythroxylaceae > Erythroxylum > Erythroxylum incrassatum. Next base: position 7,835,665 of record JANVCL010000007.1, read on the forward strand.
ATAAATCTCACGTCAGTCTCTTTTATTACCGATGTGGGACAATTAGACCTTACCATCCCACTATGCTTCGCAGCCTAGGCACCGGCGCCCTAGCTGTGCGCTAGACCTTTTCTAGCCTCGGGCTAACACTGCTATATCGGCATCACCACGCCCGTACCCACAGGGTGGCTGTGCGCTAGACTTTTTCTAGCCTCGGGCAAGCACTACAATGCCGACATCACCACCTGTGGCGTGGCACGAGGACTTGAAATAGTGGTGTTAGCTTTGATACTAATTGTTTAAGGTCTTATGGAAGAACCAACTCCAAAAGCTAGCTTGAAGGGTAAAAGAGCCCATAAGCCTATAACCTCACACCAGTCTCTTTTATCACCGACGTGGACAATTAAACCGTAACACTAAACCGTCAAGCAGAAGAATTATGGAAACATCATATCAATCTATTTGGCATTGAAAAATAATGTCAAAAGCTTTGAAAGAGCATTAAATATCGACACTTTCAAAGGCAATAACGAATCACACTATCATTAATGCAACAAGCACCCTCCACCCAATTAAAGCAATCAAGGAAATATTGAAATATAAAGAGAGTCTTAATTCCAAGATCATGAAAACGGAATCCAAATTAGAAATAAAAAATTAAGATAAACTAAAACCACACAACTCCCTAAATGGAATTCGTAAAAAAAAAACAACGAGATAATAACAACAATCAAACCCTAAACAACCACCAAAATCTTACAAATCTCCCAACTGAAAAACCCTAGAGAAGCCCAATTACCACGGTGCAGGAAGCTTAAAGGAGTCGAAATCGAGGGCGAGCCCGTAATCCAACCCATGGACCATATCATTGAAGAAATTAATCCCCTGAATTGACTGAAAATATGAAATCGACGAAGGTTCCGGCGATGGAGCCGGAAAAGGTGGCGGAGTAACAGGAATATGGCGGTTCCATTGATCAAGCATCCAAACAGAGTACATAATAATGGAAAGGGCAAAGAACGCTTGGAGGAAGTTGAGGAGCTTAAGGACGAAAGCCAACGAGACATGGCAGCAATTGCGTTGCATTTGAGTTGAAAAGGTGAGGCAACCCAAAGCCTGACGAGCGTAAAGAAGAATGAAGAATGGCAGAGACGGATGATGGGGGCGTTTGCTTTTGGTTTATTTGGTGCTTTTTTTGGCTTCTGGCGTAGTTGAAGAGCTTCTGTTCTGCGTAGAACTGAATTGATTTTTTTTTTTAATATATCAAATGAAGAAGGGTTTCCTCCATTTGCCTTGCTGGACACGATTGTATAAAAAAGAAAGAAATTCTAATTTTAGTGTTAAAGTAAGCAAAAGTGTCTTGTTGAATGGTTTGAGTTATTTGGTAAAGAGAGAAGCAGAGAAGCGTAGGAATATAGAGAAATGATACCAACTCATCATGACGAGAACAAACAATAATCTACAACTACTGTAGTGTAGACAGCTTAATGTCAAATATCTTACTCTTTCCCAACAAATCCTGCAATTTTAATTTTTAAGAAATAGGATGATCTTTTTTTCGCACCAAATGCTTCCAACCGCGTTCCGATATTCATTCTATACCAGCTGGAAGGTATCAAACCGACAAAAAATGATACAAAAGAGGTTTAATATTAATTGTTGGTACTGATCAGTATTAGAAATTTTGTCATAGTAAATATCGATCAAATACTTGTTGGATATCGTAAAATTTAAAAATTTTAGGGATCTATTTGCACAAAAAAATTAAAACAACCCCTTATGCTTACTGATATCATTTTGTACCAGTCGAAAAATAGAACGGTACCACCTTTTTTGGTACCAAATATAAATATCAATTAATACAAGAAGTTTTTGAAAAATGTAAGGACTAAATAGCAAAAAATTTTAATAAAAACACCCCCTGGTGACCCGACTCTTTCACTTTCTCACGAACACTACTTTCTCTCTCACCCTCTCTCTGTCTCATTGTCACTGCTGCTCGTCGTTGCCGTCGTCCTCCACAGTGACGCCACCGCACCTCCCTCGCCTATTGATTTGTCTGCCCCCTCTTATCGACTCTATCTCCTCCACTACAGTCTACCTCTCCTCCTTCTCCTCCTAGGCTCTGCTTGTTGCTACCTCGCTCCACTTGTCTCACACCTGCTACTCTGTTCCACCTCCACCATCACTGTTTGCTCTTGCCTCCTGCTTGTCTTCCACAGAAACCAGATCTAGTTTTCACCCGGCCTGAGTCCAACCCACCAAAAATCAGACCTGACAGTTGAACAACAGGTTCTTTGTGAAGATGATGACACAATATTAAGGAGATCTACTAAGGTTAGAAAGTCAGCAATACCTAGTGATTATATAGTGTATCTACAAGAGTTAGATTACAACATTGAAGTTAAAAATTGATCCTAAAACGTCTTTACAGGCCATGAGTTCTAAGGAATTGGACAAGTGGTACAATGCTATGAAAGATGAGATGGATTCTATGGCATCTAACCAAGTTTAAGATCTCGTTGAGTTGCCAAATGGTGTCAAATCCATTGGATGTAAATGGGTATTTAAGACAAAGAAAGACTCATGAGGCAACATTAAGAGACATAAGGCAAGACTTGTTGCCAAAAGGTTCATTCAAAGGGAAGGAATCAACTATACAGAGACATTTTCTCTAGTATCTAAGAAAGATTCTCTTCGTATAATCATGGCATTGGTATCTTATTTTGATTTTGAGTTTCATCAAATGGATGTAAAAACGACGCTCCTCAATGGTGAACTAAAGGAAGAGGTTTAGGTGAAACAATCTGAAAGATTCTCCTCTACTTTGAGCTTAAATATATGAAGTCTCATATATGTCCACTTGTGATCTTATTGATTCTCTTTTATCTGCCTAGTTGTGTTTGATATTGAGATGATGCTAGATTTCTTTTGACCCATTGCATTGGCAAATACATCTCACACACTAAGATGCGCTTAACGAGATCTTGAGAAATGGAGAATGTTATCTCTTATGGATCTCCCCTCAATGAAAGCACTTTGTGCTAAATTCACCATTATCTTTAAAGCTATTTTCAGCCTATTAGTAAGAAGCTCAACAATTACTCTGTAAATCATTTTGTAGCATGAAATTGTCCAATAATCCATAAAGGAAGCAGGATTAAGTTTCTTAGGAACTAGGAAGATGTAAGTGTGGTTAATCTCCTTAAACATATTGCAAGAGGAAAAGCACTCTTGTACTATTTTTGTGAACAAATTGCCAGTTATCTCCTAGGTTTATTGAAAAAAATCAAGCAATGAACCCATCAGGCCCTGGTGCTTTAGACGGGTGCAAACCAAACATAACTTTTTTATTTCTAGGATTGTAAATGGGGTTATTAAAAACTCTTTTATATCTTGGGTTAAAGAAACATCAAAGAAACTTTCTATATTTTGAGCATAATCGAAGTTCTGGACTACACCCATCAACGACATTAAAAAACCTCTAATGAGCTTTAATAAAGAGGATTGATCATTGATAGATTTACTAGAATTGTCTTTGAGCTCTAGAATCTTGTTCTTATTTCTCCTTAATAATAGGAAAGCATGGAAAACTTTAGTATTTGAGTCCCCATCTTTTAACTACGTCATACAAGCTTTTTACTACAAGATGGAGTTGTGTATATTGAGGGCCTCTAGATGTTCTCTAAGTCTCTGGGCTCCAATTTTCTTTAAGTGATTATTATATAGGAATTGGTAACAAACATTTTGAGCCTCTCTTAACTTTTGTTAGGTCTCCCTTATTTGTTTGGTATGAGAATTAGTAAAAATTTTGATAGCTTGTTTTACCCTTTTCAGTTTTTGCATCAGCTAAAAAGATTTGTAACCATTCACATTCTGGTACTAATAGGTATCCAAAGTTTCAAGAAGCCTTTTTGTTGCGTAAGCCCTTTGAAGAATTTAAAAGATACCCTTGAAATCTTAATAGCTTGGATATTCTAGATGACTATGAAAGAGTGATCTAAAAAGGAACATTCACCAATATAAGAATGTGAGTGCAAGATTAGCCAATCTTGGTTGACTAATGCATGGTCAAGTTATTTTCTTATCAACATGTGCTTATTTATTAGACCAAGTAAACAACCTCCCACTAAATCTAAGATTAGTATTTTTTTCTAGAACAGGTGAGCTAAGTCTCTCCCTATAGTAGTATGAAAGCCCTTGCCTCCCTCTACTTTATGATCTAAGAGTATACAATTGTAATGACTAACTAATATCCAATGGTTGTCAATAGTAACTTCAACGGTCTACAGATTATTCCAAAGGATTTCTCTTTGAAATTGAAAATTATAGGCGTATACTAATGTGATATCAAAAGTTGAGTTTAAACTTACCAGCATACATTTCAAATGGATAAACTAATCATTTTCTCCTTCCACTTGCATTGAGATTTTGTTTGAATTATAAATGTGTAGGATTCAACCCTTGTAATTTGAAGTGTGATTAGATATAGTTTCCCATTCTACACCCAAAAATTTTGAAACACCTGGCATATGAGGTGATTTTATTTTTGTTTCTAAAAGCCCTACTAAGTATGACTTCTTCTCCAAAATAATCGCCTTTACCATTGATTTTTTAACAGGTTCAGTGAACCCTCTAATATTCCATACCAAAATCATCAGGGGGTGTTGCCCCTGTGGATTTATTCCTAGCCTTTCTTGTAGCTAATATCCGCTTTGAGTTAGTTGTTGAATCTTTAGTTTCAATAGGGATCTCTAATGCTTTAGTTTCAACTGGGAACTCATTTTTATAGTTAATCACCTTTACAATCTGATTGTTTGCCTCCTTTTCTTTTCGTTTTTTAGGATTAACATGAGTGTGCTCAATTTCTAGCATATAAGCAAGTTAAGTTTTAGTCAAGTCCATAACACCATCAACTTCCACTAGTTTGTCCTAATTAGGTTCTTTTGAGTTGTCTAAAGTTATCAACCCATATGCTCATCATCCCAACCTGTTTTGAATAGGTTCCCAGTTGGTTTCCATAATTTTCTCACTAAATAAGGTTTCCATGGATAGGTTTTGGGTACTTCAAACTTCTTGGGTTCCCCATCATCTCCAAGCTTCACAATTGACAACTTATCTGGCAATTCAAAAATCCTTTTTATCTTAATGCAAATTTTTGCAAAAAATATTTGCTTCATATTAGCAATTTGAGAGTCCATACAAATAGGTTTTCCTAGTGAGCCTGCTAGATATCTTAAGCCTTTAATTATCCAAAATTCAAGAGGCACATTATGGAAAGTGACCCACAAAGGAAAGACATCAATGTTGCCTCTGTAAAATTCTTAACTTCGCTTCCATCTTTGAATGAACATAGGTTGGCCTTCCAATAATCTCATTTAAGCAACACTTATTCATGAATTTGAAGAGAAATGAATCATCATCCATTACCATTACTTTCTCCAGTCCCTTTCTGCCCGCTTGGTTATAACCTAAGCATGTAAAATAGAAAAAGCAAGCCTTTTATTGCAAAAGAAACCCACTAAAACCAAGGACCATGCATTTGCACCAACTTTTAGAAGCTCAATAAGAGGTGTAAATGCTCCCTCTTTCACAACATTTTGAAAATGTTTCAATTATCCTTTGTTACACTGAATGTGTAGTTTATTTTTCTAAGCCCCCTCAAGCTGCTTAGAATTAGTTTTGACACTCTTCTCGTAGATTATTGTAGCAAAATTTTCTCTTGATTTCTTCCCATTTAGAGATCTGGTTAGTTCTAGGAATTCTTCCAAATTCAAGTTAGAAGGGAAGGGAAGCCCCTCTTTCTCTATATTCCAAGCATCCAAGAGGTCCTCTTGGTAGAAGGGAAGCTCATCTATCGAAGAAAAAGCACTATTCCAAGATAAAAACTTACTAGAGGCAGGAGATTAATTTCCAAAAATGGAAACACTCAAGGACAAATGGGTAAAAGCAAATAGAGAGAAAGTCTAAGGGTTAAATTTACTCCAAAAGGATAAATTATGGGTAAGGTAATTATCAAAGAAATTGTCTTAAACAAATTGTTGAATCTAAGTGCCTTTGATTATTCCAATGCTTCTAATTTAACAAAATATGATCTCAATATGAATAATAAAAGTAAATTCTAGAATTATTCAACTATGTATGATAACACATCTGAAAGAATATCAGAGCTTAATTTTTTTTTGAAAATTTTGCTCTTAGGCTCAAAAGCTCATGAAAAAGATAGTTTTGTGTGTGTAAATAATATGCAATTTTCATTTAACTTGACTATTTTAATAATTACTAACAAAATGACTTATAAAAGAAGTTTATTCTAACTATCATCCTTTTGCATACCAATTCAAATCAATATTCAATAATGAAATAAAGTATTGATGGATAAATTTTAAGTAATTCAAAATATCAGTTAATAAAGTTTAATAGCAAAGATTATAATAAGCTTAAGAATTTCATTAAAATCATTAATCCCTTCCCTATACTTAAAAATGTACATTGTCCTTAATGTACACAATATAAGCACATATGTTAAGTGAGACGTGGAGGTTGATACTTCCCTAAGAAATACACTTTTTATGAATTCTGATTTTAGGATTGTCCATCTGATACTAGATACCAACATCTTAGCAAAATATAAATAAAAAGGATAAAAAGATAAAAGAAGATAAAAATAATAATAAAGAAGATAAAAATGAAATATGAAACTAGAAATAGCATAAAATTTAAAATAAAACCTATCATAATTCATGGGTTGCCTCCCATGCAGCCCTTATTTAACGTCATTAGCTCGATGTACCTTACATGTTTACCATCATTCCAGATCTATGATCAATGACTTGCTTCTACCCGTTGCTCCATATAGCAGATTTGTAGCCTATAAGCAAACCACATGTTGAAAGATAATGATAAGAGCATAATTAATCTTATTAACTATATTAATGCACCTTGTAATGACAAACTATTAATAAAATTAGGGATATCAAAACTCCCTGAATCATCTGTCGACACATATAGCTTGTCTTGGAGGAAGTGGGAACCTTTCGTACTTAAGGTGACTACTAATGACTAATCAGTACTTTACTTATTTTTGGTTCCTTTACTAGTTCTTCCTCAACCACTTTTGTCCACTCTTTTTCTTCCTCTTCTTGGACAAAGGTTTCTGGCTCGTCTTCTTCTTCAATTATATCTTGCAACTCCTCTATTTCCTCTTCTTGGACAAAGGCTACCTCTTCTTCTTTGTCTTCTTCTTCTGGAAGTTCGTTTCCACTCTTAAAGGTGATTGCCTTTCCATGATCTTTAGGATATGTTTTAGTAGTACTAGGCAAACTCCCTTACAATTCATTAGATAATATGTTCTCCAACTGGTTCACCCGATTCACCATGTTTTGTATACAGGCTACTATCCTCTAATACCTTATGTTTGATTCTTAAATAAAGTTGGTCATAATATCTTTCAGAGCAGTAGTTATATCCTCTCCTTCTTGAAATGCATCTTTATTCATAAAATCGATCTTCATCTCTTATTCACTTTAACATTTGGGGGAGCATAGATAGTACGAGGTATTATTCTCATCATATTCAGGTGAAGAAAATCTCTCCTTAAATTCAAGTCGATTCGCTAGACTATTGGCAAGGTATTCTACTAATAAATCTATAATACTTTTGTATTGTTGCTCTTGTTGTACATATTCAATTGGAGCATAGTCATTCCATCCATACACATAATGTTTGGTCCACTTTAAATTATACACATTCTTGTATGATGCACCTTGAGTTTGGTTGTACATGTTTGGTTGCTCCTATAAGTAGGTTGGTTCCTAACATTCATGATTGTAGTAATTACTCCCAAAAATATTGCAACACCGTATGGACATCAGTTTAGCTCTCAAAAACATGTAAGGAACTAGCTCTTTCCAATATGGTGATGTTAAATATTGAGAAGACTCATCATAGCTCCAATAAGAGTACTGCCTGCTCCATCTATCTATTGTGAGTTGTGGCTATGATGTTAAATCTCAATAACCTAACAATAAGTCACAAACTCAAAGTCAAAGTAAAGAAGTTAAAAAGATAATTAAATGAATATCCCAATAATACAAAAGGATACAATAAAAATAAATAAAAAATAATGGTTAGATTAATAGAATCTAGACTTTCCTAATATTACCATCCTCGATATCGGCATTAAAAGCTTTATTGGTCAATTATATACCAACATTTTAATTAATCACAAGTGCACGACGTAGCTATAGCTAGCACAGGTAAGTACAAGTCAATCTCACGAAGATAGTAAAGACTATTAATTACTCTTCTTCTATTATCTAGCGTACAAATTGAATATTTGTGTTTACTTCAATGAAGTTTTGGATATAATGTAGCAATTAAAAGTGCAACTCACTTTAGCGGAATCTATAAAAGGGAAGTTGGAGAGTGAATTGCTAAATACAAAGAACTCCATTGAAGTAATACTACCTCAAAAGTAAGATGATCCCGAATATCTTACCTCCCACGCACTATTGGTAGTGTTAGAATGGATAAGCCATTTGCAGATCTAGGAGCTAGTATAAGTTTGATACCTTATACCTTGTATAAGAAAATGGAGTTAGGTGAAACAACACTCACCATAATAAGTGTTCAGATAATTGATAAATCAATCCACCAGCTTAGAGGTGTAGTCAAGGATGTTCTAGTTAGGTCGACAGGTTCACTTTTCCCACATATTTTGTACTCTTAGACATAGAAGAAGATGTGGAGACACATATTATCCTAGGGAGACCATTTTTTGCCACCACCCAATTTATCATAGACGTTGATGGGGCCATATTGACTCTAAGGGTGGGGGATGACAAGGTTTCATTTAAAGTGTTTAATATTAAAAGCAATTCTCTCAAATATGTGAATGTGATAAAGAGGAATGAATCTTAAGAAGAAGTTGAGCAAGGTTATACTTGTAAGGACTCATTAGAACGACCACAAAATTGGAAAAAGACTCGAAAGAAGAAGAAAATGGAAATTAATGGTGGTAAGAAGCATAGTTTGGTAGCTCGAATACAATTCATGAGAGTTATAATAGCGCTACCATTACATGAACCATTTGAACCACTATGAACAAACAAAGAATGTCAAGCTAGCGACGGTAAACAAAGCATTGCATGAGAGATAACCCATGATTTTCAATCTTTAATTGTTCATCTTTGTTATTATATTAGGTTTCCAATTATGTCTGTGTATGATTTTGAAATGAGTTGAACGCCTAGAAGAGATCAAGCATAAGTAGAACTTTGGATTTCTTACTTTTCTCCTTTTCATAATGGATGAGAATGGTTCAGCAAGGGAAACAATTAGGTGATGATGCAATTATAAGGTATGGAAGGGCTTCGAGAGAGAAACGAGGAAAAGAAGCGAAAATCGAGAGGAATGCAAAAATTTCCAAGACCACGACCGTGTCTTGTGACGGGGTAATTGTGTCGTACATGAATTTCATGCAATTTTCTCCCAATTTTACATCTCCTACCCCCAACCTATATATTTACACTTAGTCTCATTTTTCATACACATCTCATTCTCTGTTTCTCTCTCTAAACTCAAGAAGCCAATTCCCTCTCAATTCTCTTTACAACCATCCTTAAAGTATCTATCTCTCTCTAACTTCATCATGCCTCTCATTCCAATGGGACCAAAAATTAAACAAACGGTCAAGCGCACTCAACTGAAGGGCAAGGTACAAGCATCGAGGAAGGGACAAAGGAGCTGGATTGCAGAGAAGGGAGCACCCTTTTCAATTTACTTAAAAGAGGAAGGAAAATACTTCAAAATCCTTAGTCTAAAAAGAATTATTGTGCCTCGATATTTGGATTTTGACATATTAGAAAGTATTGGTTTGAGAGAACGAGTTGAAAGTTTAGGGGAAAGAATTCATTGGGAAAAATTCATGATCTTTAATTATGTCATATTCAAAAAACTTACCCTAGAATTCTTCACTTCCCTCCAATATGAGCTTAGTGACCTTAAGGATCTATGGTTTCGGTTGCAGGGTCAACCATATAAGTTGAAATACGAGATCTTGTTTGAAATTAGTGAATTCCCTTAATCAACATAGTAGACTAGCACAATAACTTCTGTGCCACATGTTATTAGATTGAACTGACTGGGTTGGAGAATTTTGACTCTAAAAATGCCCACAATAACAAAATTCGTAGTCCCAAGCAGTTGCTATTACACAAGTTTATGTGTCAAATAATGTTTGACAAAATTGAAATCAATAAGTGTTCGATCATGGAACTTTTCCTATTATGGTGCGTGGATCATAGCGTCCAAGTTTGCACTTCACCCACATCTTTAACGTTATTATTGCTATTCCAAAAAAGAGAAGCAATAATCTAGGCATGGGGTGTTTGGTTACAACTATTGCGGAGTATTATGGTATCAATTGTGATAGATTAACCATACTTCTTCCTAAGTTTCTTAACACTTGTCACCTGACAAGACTTGAGATCTTGAAGTCCCACAATATGGAGCTTCGAGACATCAACGCAAAATCTCATGTTAAGACCAGGGTGGGACAAGCTAGTTTGAGCTCGGTGCCACCACAAGTAGAGGAGGAATCAACAAACAAAGAGTCATGAGTGGAAGAGACAGCTGGACGGGAGAGGTAATGGAAGCTATTTCAAACACTAACAAAGCTATAGCAAATAATGTCAAGGTGTTGAAGGAAATCACGAAGAAGCAACGAAGGTAATGTCGAGATATATGAAGCATGCACAAATGCTTCGCTGCTCAAGCTGTGGAGATTTCACCTTCGACACCATCGCCACCACCACCTCAATCACCATGATAGGTTCTTATGCTCTAACCTTATCTTCTCATTTATGTCTTTATTTTGTTCTTATGTTTTTGTCTTATTTTTATTTTGATTCCCACCTTGTATGTTATTTGTCCTTCTCACATTGAAGACAATGTGTTGTCTAAGTATGACGAGGTTGCATTTGAGTGTGAATTTTGCATATTATATGTTAGTTTTGTTTAGGTCTACATGATGTGACTTGTGTGAATGTGTCAATGGCTAGAACTCAACATAATCAATTTAGCTTTGAACATAGTCTTTTAGGTTGCTAAAATTTATTAGCTTTTGAAATTAGTGTTCTAGGTTGCTTTGGTTAAATATGCGTGTTAATTAGGATATGATGTTAGTTTGTTCATCCTAGAAATTTGCCACATTTATTTGTAATTTTAGGCCAATTGAATAAATAACATTGTTAGTATCTTTTCATGAGAATGATTAGCTAAAGAAATAAGGTGGACAAGAAAATAAAAAAAGTGTTTTTGAGTAAGTTTAGAGTAATTTAGAGTAGTTTTGACTAAGTTGTGGAGTGTATGGCAAGTAAGGCTCATGTTTGAAGAGTTTGAGGATGTGTTGATTGATTTATACATAATATGCCTTTGTTCATGAGGAACAAGCTAGTGTTGAGTGATGAGTAGGGTGTGTTGATAGTAAATAGCTTTATTTATGTATTTGCTAGATAAGGGATTTGCATATTTGTGTAAAGCACATGGCCATCAACACACTTGCATATTTGTCTAAAGTAGATGGCCATCAACACATGCTTATGTTGATGCCTATTTATTACTTTCCAAATCTCAAATTTTATCAATGCAGCACATGCATATGTTGATGCCTATTTATTACTTTCCAAATCTCAAATTTAAAAAAGAAAAATTAAATGGCAAAAGTGGAGAGAAAGATCTAAAAAAACATAAGAGGAGACCTTAGAAATGCTAGAAGTACGAAGAACAACAAAAAGATCCTTTTGGAGTATATTTTAATTAGTTATTAAAGCTTTTAATAAATCATACCAATTTTTATATTTTTTTATTTTAAATCATAAACTATTATATTATTCCAAACTTTTGTTTTATGTTAGAACTTATTTAAAGCTATAAATAAGGTCTAGCGGAAATATATATATATAATTTTTTACAAGGTGTTTTAAAAAAATTTTAATTATAAAAAGACACCGTTAAATTATCTATATCTAAATTAATTTTCACTCAGAATCAGAACTGTACAATTCCTTAATTCTAAATTTTAAACAGTAATGGAAATAACTTTTCTGATACGCAAGATTAAGTTACGTAATATCCAATTTTGCCAAATGTTATCTTACAGTGAGACTTTAATTGAATGTTGACTCACAATCAGTTCTTCAACACGTTTTTCTAAAAGTCGTTTAAAAGTAAAATTCCTAATTTTCTGTATATCTATTGTGACTAAATAGAATTAATTTAATATTCTGTCACAATCTCGCAACCAAACGGCCTGCTGGGAAGACATCTAAAACTAGAAGAGCATCTACTACAGATTAGATTCCAGCATGTGTTTGATAGCAAAGCTCCGCAGCAGAGAGCAGAGGCTTAAACATAGTGATTACAAAACCAAAACAAATTTGAGCTGTTAGAAAAGTGACGGGCTTGTTTGTTTGGCACTGCATTCTGCATTATCACAGCTGTCTGAACCTAAAACAGACACACAAACACTAACACCAGTGTTTGTCGGTCTCCCACTTTCTTTTTTATGTTTCTTTCTCACTTCCATCCTTTTGGCTGAACAAAGGAAGAATTCTTTAAGCTCTGTCACCACAATTGAAGGCAAAATCAAAGATAAGAGAAGCTGAGGAAGATAGCATTTTTCTATGGCTGCTAATCTTCCTCTGCTTCAAGTCCCTTCTTCAGTTTCCACCCGTTTCTCCCATCCAAAGTTTCTTGGTAAAAGAGTTCAAGTAACAAACCCAGCTTCGTCGTCCACAATCCATTACGGTATTCAGTTCTCTGAATGTGAAGTTAATTTTAACTTATGAAAAGGTCATTATATCCATAACCCGAAAACCTTTTTCTTTCTTCTCTATTTTTTGGATTTTGCTTCTTTTTTGGTTTCTTTTCTTGAGCGTAGGGAAAACAGAGGGAAAGTCTAAATTTGATACGGTTGCATTAGCTTCTTCGAATGGAAGAGAGCCCGAATCAGTTGAGAGTAAGAGTGAGGAGAAACTTCTTGATGAGAAACGAAATACTGAATTATCTGCTAGGATTACGTCGGGTGAATTCACCGTGCAGCGTTCTGGGTATTGCTGATTCTGTTTTATCGTTGATTATGTAGTCGCTTTCTGATGAACAATCAAATATGCTTCTTTGTTTTTTAACTCTGAATTTCTGCTGCTCTATGAACCAAAGAAACCTTTGTGTTGGCATTTTTTGTTTTGGTTTATGAATCCAACTATAGTGGAGTAATATATGGCGTATTTTTTAAAGAAATGGGAGCGAAGAATATTGCACCATTTATCTCAATGTTTTTCACTTTGAAATTAGGAAATGCTAATTGTTCGGCTTTTCTTCACTTTAAACTGCAATCATGTATGCTTGTTTTGAACTGAAACCAGGCCCCTCAAGAAGAGTAACGACATCATTTTGTCTTCTAAAACTTCTTTTCCTCATATTTGATTAATTATTACCATAATAGGTGTTATTTTTTCCTATATCTTCATTAGATTCCCTCATAATCTTACTCTGTTATAGTTGATTGACTACGTGGTTATCTTCTCATTTGGTTTATGAATCAGTCCTCTATCTTTGTTGAAGAATGGATTGTCAAAAGTTGGAATTCCAGATGATGTTCTAGAGTTCCTATTCAAATGGCTTGATTCTGGAAAGGATTATTCGAAAATTCCAGAGGCTAAAGGAGCAATTAGTGCTATTAGAAATGAGGCATTCTTCATACCCCTATACGAGCTTTATCTTACATATGGTGGCATTTTTAGGTTGACTTTTGGACCTAAGGTTTGTTTTCTTGTGTAAACATTCTTTTGTAAGAACCACTCTTCTCAGTACTTAGATATGAAAGTTATGCAGTTTTATTTGATACTTATTGCTTGCAGTCATTTCTAATTGTCTCTGATCCTTCAATTGCCAAACGTATACTAAAAGACAATTCAAAGGCTTATTCAAAGGTAATACTAATGTTCTTTTCACATTCTTTTTTGGTATTTGATGTCAATAGGAGCTTTCCTGATTTCCAATTCATTTGCAGGGCATCTTGGCAGAAATACTAGATTTTGTCATGGGAAAAGGACTTATCCCAGCCGATGTGGAAGTATGGCGTGTTCGACGACGTGCTATAGTTCCAGCATTGCATCAAAAAGTATCATCATATACTTATAACTTCATTTGTTGCTTCTATCATTCTATGTTATAGTGATTGGAAAAAGTTGATGACTCTTTAATTAGCTCACTAGTTGATAACTTTTGTTGCCATATGAAAACATCGAAGAAGAGTGTTTAGTTTCCACATTTTGAATTCCTATATATGAGAAATATAAATAGAAAAAAAATAAAAAGATTACTTTTAATGGTATATAGATTGCCAAATTTGTGGCAATGATAAATATGAATCACCATTCATCACATATGACTGCTTCACTTAGATTGTTTTTGGAGTTTCCTTCTCTAATTGTTTTAATTTGCATTATCTTTTTCTTCATTCATTTTATTTATTTGTTTTCTTTTTGTAGTATGTAGAAGCCATGATTAGCTTATTTGGACAAGCAACAAAGAGACTTTGTAATAAGTTAGATGCAGCTGCATCTGATGGAGAAGATGTTGAGATGGAGTCACTTTTCTCTCATTTGACATTGGATATTATTGGCAAGGCAGTTTTCAATTATGAATTTGATTCATTGTCAAATGATACTGGGATAGTTGAGGTCTATTTCTTCTTCATAGTCTAATATTTCCTTTTCTAAATTTCTAATCAAAATTATATTGATCTACGCTGGAATTGTTGCTATTTTTGCATTCCAATAGTTAATAGATTGATATGTTTGAATTTTTTGGTTAGAATAGGCTGTCTATACCGTTTTGAGAGAAGCAGAAGATCGAAGTGTTGCACCCATTCCGATATGGGAGATTCCTATATGGAAGGACATATCTCCACGTCAAAAGAAAGTTACAGCAGCTCTCAAATTGATCAATGATAAACTTGATGAATTAATTGCAATTTGCAAGGTAATTTTATTTTCCATCCTATAAACTTGGAAAATCACATTTGGCATGTTTTTCAAGTTTTTATATTCAGATTTGTATGTTTGTATGTGTTAGTGACTATGATTTGATTAAGAGGATTTTTGGAGATTATGATTGTGATTTGATTGAGGAGGATTTTTAGGGATTATAATTGTAATTTACCTTATAATATATGATAATCTATATAAACCGAGGGGGAGCTGCTGACTTCTATAAGCTCTCACAATCCTTCTTCTCAATTTCTCTCAATTTGTCATTCATATCATGATATCAGAGTAGGTTCTTTCTTTAATCTGGCCTCTAATATTTACCGTCGTTCTCTCACCAGTAACCCACAGCCAATTTGCTGTTGATTAGTATCAACCTCTTCCATCTAATGTAGTTTGTTGTCTGATATTATTTTTAGGACTAGTTCTTGGAGTACCTTGTGATCGAGGTCATTAAGGTCCAATCTTTCTAATTACTCTTAGAAGTATTTCATCCCACTCTTGATCGCTAAATATTCCTTTATATGCCATTCTGCTACGTGTCGTTGTCGTGAACCAAAGCTGTGATACCAAATTGATGTAGGACAAATAGAAGAATTATTAACTAGTAGTTAAAACTCACAAAATTAAAAATATGAATGATATTATGCTAGTATTTTAGGGTTCAATATGCTGGAAGTTAGGATTTTGGTTGCTGGAATTTTGTGGTGAACACAAAGAATGGGAGGTAGGAAACTAGAAATCACTCCTAAAGTCTAAGAATCTCTTAGAATAGTGCATCACACCTTCTAGTTGAAAACTCATGTTTGAAGAAAAATTTCAGATTGCTTGTTATTGAAGGGCTGAATGCACACATATGTATAGAGAAGTTTTTAGAACCCTTATTCTAGTAGGAAAGAGTTTATAACAAATTTAAATCCTATTCTAATAAAAATTTTGTAAGTCCTGAATAACTTGGATAACATATCTAAAATAGAATAACATATTTAATTTACTACTACTTCCTATCTAATAAGGAATCCTACTATAACCTAAATTTTAGTTCTTATCTTTGATGTCAACTCAATTCCCAATCTTCATTCCACCAAATTAAAGCTTGTGGTTGACTAATCTTTCCTCTTTTATTTCTTTTATAGACTTTAAGTTCTTTTGCATCACTCTCTAAAGCATTGTCTTTGTTTTTTCAAGGGATCCACTTTGGCTTCATTATTTTGTGAAAATCCCATTTGGTTTGAATTTAGCTTCAAAGGTTGCTGATGTTTAATAATTAGCATAATGTTTAACTTTACGCATTAAAAGCTTCTTAGAAGTTTTGGTACATTAAACCCCTTTTGTGTTCATTTGGTTAAATTTTTTTTATTAAATATGCTCAGTTCACCAAGTTGGATATGAATGCATCACTCATATTCAACATGTAGCTGTCTATGTTATATTATGCCTAAAAAATGAAGTACAACTTGTTATGACTAAGTCGTAATTTTCCTCATGTTTTGTGGTGCCATGCACAGAGGATGGTAGATGAGGAAGAGCTACAGTTTCATGAGGAATATGTGAATGAGCAAGATCCAAGTATTCTTCACTTCTTGCTGGCCTCAGGGGATGATGTACGTACTTAGTTTTCACAGTAGTTGCTGTATCAGTGGAAGTAAATTTTCTCTCAAATGATTTCAGGTTTCTAGCAAGCAACTCCGTGATGACCTTATGACAATGCTTATAGCTGGACATGAAACATCAGCAGCTGTCTTGACTTGGACTTTTTATCTCCTATCCAAGGTGAACTTTTGGTTAAATAATATTGGCATCAACGACTATTCTATTTATCTTCTGCGTACATGTTCAGATTTTATCATAATGAGTAATTATTACATAAAACTTGGCAGTCATTAGATTATCTAGGCAGCATGTTTTTGCTTATTTGGTCAAAAGAAGAATGCTCTTTTTGTAGGATTAAAGACTTAAGGGGCTTCCAGTTAATGAAAAAGTTTAATGCAAAATATACATTGTAGTGACACACTTAAGAAAGTTTTGTGGTTCAATTTTGTCTTTTCAGACTTTTGTTCTCTTGGTCTCTTGGTTATTATCATTTGTAAGCCTGTTTTTGACAATTTAGCCAATAACAATGATGTTATGTTATTTTGATCCCACTTAAATGTATGGGTGCATTTGTGAAAATGTTCTTGCATATTATGATTGATTGATTAATTGTGTTAAGATTGTTTCTTATTTATGTTCAATTATTGTAGGCGCCACATGTTTTGTCCAAACTCCAAGAAGAGGTAATGGAAATCCTTTGTGCTCAAACTATATTGACAATATTGGACAATGCTTTAAATTTTCCCAAATTTTTCTTACATTCTAACTTTTTCTATTGCTAATAATATTCTTCTTTTAGGTTGACTGCATTATAGGAGATAGAATTCCAACCACTGAAGACTTGAAGAAACTTAAATACACTACGCGAGTGATAAATGAAGTAAGAGAATGATTATCATTCATTGATCGTGCTTACTAATGTTCTTATTTAAATCCTCATGTTTTAAGATCCTTCTTCCCTATCTATTTGCAGTCTTTGAGACTCTATCCACAACCACCTGTCTTGATTCGTCGTTCTCTTGAGAATGACATGCTTGGAAAGTACCCAATAAGAAGGTTACTACAATAAACTCATAAACACTTTTTCTTCTTTCATATTCCCTTGTTAATCTTTCCTAGATATCGTTCCTAGTTGTATCAAGGCGAAGATAAAGAATAATATTTGTATGTAAATTAATCCCAAGTAGATCAAATGGATGCATAATTTGATACATAAGCATCAAATGTACAATGATATCTTGGAAGATGCTAAAGAAGAATGCGAGAAGTAAAATTTCAATAAATCTTGAATTAGTCATTGCCTTGTAGCGCACGAGTGTTCTCAGAAATGTACTAAACAAAAACGTTTATTACCAATAGATATTCAAAATATTCTATAATGACATGTGAACCTATCTTTTTTTGTGCTAGAGAGAGAGAGAGAGAGAGAGAGAGAGAGAGAGAGAATTGTGGTTGGACAATAAGATCATGTTGCTCCTAAACATGATTCAACGAAGATGGTGTCTTTTGACCTAGTTTACTAATGTTTTAACTCTGGGAAAAATAAGAAATAAGTTCAAATAGATTTTGTGTTATTATATAGATAGGACTAGTTTGAATAAATCTGGTGTGGTTCTCTAAATAGGATTGTTTTATGTCCCAATAAGTAGTTGTTATCTAGGTAGGATTAGTTTGTTCCTATTTTTTTATCTACCCTGTATAAGAGAATGCAATAAAGGCATGATTATTCACTTTAAAATAGTATACATGTTGAGATCCAAAGTTTCTCTCGTAACGAGTCCTATCTTTTTAACAAGATAGGTAGACAAGGGAAGAAGTCTTCTAAGCTCAGGGTGCTAGCAGAGCTACTACAAGCTTTCCAAGTGTAGGGTCCTATAACTAGATCCAGAATTTTGGGCCATAATAGAGAGATAGAAAGAGAGATTGCATTGTTTTTTAGTTTTAGTGAAATCATTTGATAAATAAATTATAACAAATTTTATTGTCAATACATTAGATTCTGCACTTAAATGTTGTTATCAAGTCTTAGCTATATTTCATGATCATATATGGAAATTGCGGAGTGGATAGGGTCCCGCCGGCTAAACCTTGAGGTTTAAGGCATTGCCATAGATGATTTAGATTGCTCATATGTGAGTACTAAGCATCTTCTGTCAAGTTTAATTAATTTATGGTAGATCATAGATTAACTATGTTTCAATATATCCTAAATTCACCATGTCCTGCATTCAACAATTTCTTTTGAAGTTATTGAAAACTTTTTTTTTTCAATGACCTCTTTTCATTATATTTGATCATATTTTGTTTCAATTAAAAGTTATGATCCAATAATAATTGGTTATTGGTGTTGATATTATTTTTACAGGGGTGAAGATATATTCATTTCTGTTTGGAATCTACACCGTAGTCCACATCTATGGGATGATGCTGACAAATTCATTCCTGAGAGATGGCCTTTAGATGGCCCCAATCCAAATGAGACAAACCAAAACTTCTGGTATTTATTTAATTTATAGTGAATTCATCATTTTATACCAATTTTTAAATATTTTATATTTGGTAATAGATACAAATTTGGTGTGTATTTTTCATTTGTGTTGCATTACGGGGAATATTATCTATACATTTACATGGAAAGGTGTGCACAACTTGAAGCCAACCATTTTAATGACATGCATTTTACATATTTGGAAATTCGAGCAAAAAGCCTAATTTTGTTAGTATTAGTTGTTCTCTAATAATCACAATGCTCATGCCATATTTTGCTTTAACTTATGGAGGTTTCTTGGTAGAATTTTTGATTTGATTGAGAGGTGGTCATTGTTTGACACATTTAATTAATTAATCAATGCTTTGGCACAACATATATTACATTATTAGCTTTGTTTCATTTAAGACTGAGTGTTGTATTTGCTTTATTCTAGTTCTTGTAAACATGCTAGCTATCATTACTTGCATCATTTTATTGTGATCACTACTAAATTAAAGTACCCTTTTAATTGATGTTTTGATTGAGCTCTTTGTGCCCTTTTGTATTTTTCTTTGAATGAATTAAATATTCATTATAAAAAAGAAGAATAAACAATAGACTCACTTTTTATTAATGTGGTTTTAGCTAACCCTAATATTCAATAGTACAATTCTAACATAGAACACTTGCATGGGATTCATAACAAAACTATACTAAATCTCTAATCTCTCTCAAATTGTGTCGAGAATCCAATAAGTAACCACATAATAAATTTTTTTTCCACTTCTCAAACTCATCTAACCTATTTGTTGGGGCTTGGATCCTTCCACCAATGAAACCTAGCTTACTGTCTGCTCATAATAAGCTTGTTTCAGAGATTTGGGGTTTAATAACTAGATAGGCAACATTAATTCCAATTTGAAGTCCTTGAGAGAGAACTTGAAAAAGGCAACTTTCTAACAAATTTAGTTTGGTGGAATAGTAATACCTTATAGCACCTAATTGTTTCTCTTCTTTAAAATCACCAACGGGGTCTTTAAAATATCATTACCAAACCTTAGACTAAAGCAACCACATTCTCCACCCAACCTAACTCCTCACTTGATACCCTGTGCCTTACAACAAGTTGGTGCCATTCCATTGCTATTCCCTCCAAATGAAGTGCGACTATCGTCTTAAAACGTGGTAGTGTTCCATTGATAGAAAAAACTGCTCAAAAACTCTTAACAACCTCTAATAGAATTCTCTAACTTTTGACCTCATTGACACAACTAAGGCCACACTTGATCCAATTATTTTTAACTATTTGTATTAGTATTTGGGTCGGAATCAACCTAGCCCACACACATATTAATAAAATGGTTTGTGTTATAGCTAGTGCAACCTCATCCATAAAATTTTCGTATTCGATTCATCTCAGGCCAAATCCCTTTGCAACACTTTGCTTGCTTCTTTTCCATTACCATTGCTCATATGGGCTTAAATAACAACTTTTTTTGAACTCTCCATTTTTTTTCACTAGTGAGTTTAATAATTGCGTAGGATCTTCTATCAAACAACTTTACTACTCCTTTGGCTCTGACATCATTAAAAATGTTGGTTCTTTTGTAATCATGTGGCAAGGGAAACAAAGATAATGCTTAAAGCAAAGACAAGAAAGCAAATTCAATACATAATAGATGCTAGCTTGTTACAAATTGTATTTCCCCTCAATCCTATATAATTCTTTTCAACCTATGTAAAGTTTAAAATTCCATCGCACAATTCGTCACCATAAGACTCTTCATCCTTTGTAACCTTCATCATTAAGAGTTCTGTCAAGGCACCTGCTTGCATCATCATAGACCCTTCACATTGGACGAGTTAATGTCGTACACACTTTCTTGAACCATCACTAGTGAAGTCGGAAGAAGAGGTTCACCAAAGATATGCATCTGAGTTGTACTATTTAAAAGAATAATAAATTTAAGTTGAAAAAGCTTCTTGAGGAACGTATATGCAACTTGTATATAGTCTCTATAATGGGAAATGGTTATTGCATAAAGATACTTATTGCACTGCCCCTTATAGGATTAAATTGTTAGATGGAAAAGATTCACCTCAATGTCTTACTTCGTTTTCTCTTCATTCTTACTCTTAATGTTCATTAAATTTTGTGAACAAATCCAGCGTCTCTTTTGTTTTTACAAAATTTCTAACTTTAATTGTTAATGGATACCCCCAAAACATAGATCTAGTTGTACTTCACGCGCCAAATTTTGGATGATAGGGTGCCTTCAAGTTATATTTTCAAATATTGCTATGCAATTAACATTAGCTACAGTAGAATCATCATTGTATTTACTTATAGTTGTTTACTGTCGAAATAAGCTATAATCAATAACCAATCTAGGTTATTTTTATTCAGTAGAGAAATGTTTGTAATGTTGCGGGTGCCTTTTTGGGAAAAGTTTACTCTCGACACAAGAAAAGTGGTTGACAGGACAATCATTAACAATTCTGCTTTTATTTTGTTTTATTTGATTTTCTTTCTTCTTTTAGGGTTTTTACATATTATGTTTCCTATTTCTATTGGGATTTTATTTTTAGACTTTATAACTAATTAGAAGTCCTAATTAGGGTGGCTGTTAATTTATCTTTAAGCCTGTTAAAGGCTGCTACGGTTAATAAAGAGGCAAGCAAACTTTTATCAAGAAAAAATTGTGGTTGGGAACGTTATAGGAGCAAAAGCCATTGTATTCTTGTTTAGCTACCAAATTAAAAAACAACAGCGGTTGTACGAGACCCTTTCGAGGATAGGTCTCTTCCTTATGTCGGCACAAGTTTTTCAGAGGAAGGGGAGAACACAACCAGTGAAAAAGAGGTTAAATTCCCCATGTCTCGAGCCATGACTAGGTCCTATGCTAGAGTATATAACAACTTAGTATCAGAGCCACCTATCATGGGTGACTCAGAAAGCCTAGTCAACAAATTGGAGGCTTTTATGTAAACTATGGTCGTGAGGCAACAAACACTAGAAGAACAGATAGAGGAGCTCACATGCCATGTCCATAGATCGGGGAATGATTCAGAAAGGGACAATGCTGGTGGTTCTAGTAGTGGTAAATAAGGGAGTCGAAACTGTTCAAAGTAGAGAACAAATGGCAGGTTGGGGGTCAGTTGGTACAATGCTACTCCAAACTTGAATTTCTGGCCTATGATGGGTCGAAAGACCACTTGATATCGTTAAGGAGGTGTGAACAATTTTTTGGGAATCAGAAAATCCAAGAGGGAGAAAAGTTGGGATTGGCAGCCTTCTATTTGATGAGGGAAGTGCAACTGTGGTTTTATCAGTTAGAGTAGCAGGAGTTGGAATTGGAGTGGGAAGGATTTACAGAACATTGTTTCGTAAGGTTCAGACCACTCATGAGCAACAATCCTTTAGGGGAGTTGGCAAATTTTAAGCAAACAGGAACTGTAGAAGATTACCAACGACATTTTCAGTCTTTGTTAGCAAGGACTACAGACTTTAACTCCCATAAAAAGGTGATTTTATTTATGACAAGACTGGTGGAGAGGCTTCAGATTGAGGTAGAGATGCAACAGCTTGGTAATTTGGGAGTGGCGATGAATATGACATTGGCTTTAGAGAGGAAACAACAGTGTATATCACAAAGTAGCTCTAAATTTTTGGCTGGGTGGACAACCCCTATATCAGTTGCAACCAACATTGCCTCTGCTGGGAATCGAAGCATCAAAGGAGCAAGTGGAGGAGGGGAACCGGCAGGGTCAACTGCCAATAGTTCAAGCAGCACCCTAACCCCATGGGCTTTCAAGGGCAGAGATGGTAGAAAGAAAGGCTAAAGGGTTGTGGTTTAACTACGATGAATCTTACTTAATGGGACACAAGTGCAAGAGGTTTTTTATTTATCAAAGTGCCAAACTCAGATAATGAGCAGGAGGAAGAGGTGGTAGGCGACCTGAAAATTTTGTTACATGCTATAAGTGGGATTCGAAGCTCCCAAACGATGCAATTGCAAGCACTAGTGGCTGGGTGGTTGATGTGGGAATTGGGGAGCCCCCACAATTTCATTTAGGAGGGACTGATACCTAAGATTGGTATTACAATAAGGGAGTGACCAAGACTACAGGTGGCAGTGGCCAAGGGAGAAAAAGTGCCCAGTTTAGGTATCTGCAAGGCGGTAACTCTACAAGTTGATTATGATTCTTTTACCACTGACCTTTATTCTATTCCCACGGATGGTTTTTATGCTGTTTTAGGGGTTAAATGTTTGCATATGTTGGGCCTTATACTCTAGGACTTTGTGTCTCTAACAATGAGTTTTGAGATGGATTAGAAGAAGGTGCAATGGAAAGGGCAAGTTCCAAGTGTTGAACAGAGAGTAGCGATAATGAAGGGATAGTATTCCACCTTCGTCGCTATAGAAAAATACCTGGCAGAATTTCCAGATTTGTTTGTGGAACCTTCAGGGTTATGGTCGAGTTGAAGTTATAATTACAGGATTCCTTTAATGCTGGGATTTGGATCAGTGGTGGTGCGATTTTACCGTTATCCTAACCTTGGAAAGGATGAGATAGAGGAGCAATGTGAGGCTATGCAACAACAAGCAATAATAAGGCTAAGTTATTCTCCCTTTTCTTCGTCGGTACTACTAGTGAGGAGAAATGATAGGACATAGAGGTTTTGTGTGGACTATAGGGAGCTTAACAATTACATAGTAAAGGATAAGTTTCCAATCCCGATAGTAGATGAGTTATTGGATGAGCTACATGGAGCATGATATTTCAGAAAGTTCTTCATTCAGGATTACCATCGAATTAGAATGGATCATCGGGATATAAAGAAGACAGCTTTCAAGCCGCACCATGGGGATTTTGAATTCCTGGTAATACCCTTTGGGTTGACCAACGCTCCCTCAACTTTTCCAAATTTGATGAAGGGGGTGTTGAGGCCTTATTTATGTAAGTTTGTCTTAGTCTTCTTTGATAACATTTTAATATATAGTAAGACTTGAATTGAGCATATTCAACACATGTGTTTAGTTTTTGAATTGTTGTGAGCTCACCATCTTTTTCTTAAGAAATCAAAGTGCACATTTGAGAAGAATTAGGTGGCATACTTAGGTCAAGTTATCCATGGTGAAGGAGTGAAAGCGGATGTAAATAAGATTAAGGCGATAGTTGAGTGACCAATACCACAATCAGCCAAGGCTCTCAGGGGCTTCCTTGGGTTAGTAGGTGCTACAAGAAATATATAAAAACATTATGGGCAAATGGTGACACCTTTGATTAGCCTGTTGAAGAAGAATGCGTACTAATGGGGTAATGAGGTCTATTCAGCCTTCTCTAACTTGAAGAAGGCTATTTCTAAAGCTCCTATTATGAGGTTGTCTAATTTTGAGGAAGAGTTTATGGTGGAGTGTGATGCTTCTTGTAGTCGTATTAGGGCGGTTCTACGGCAAGAAGGCCATCCAATTGCAATTTTCAGCAGAAAATTGACAAATCACCATTATAAGCTTGCGGCGTATGAAAGGGAGACCATATCTTTTGTGGAGGCATTTCCTCATTAGGACTGATCACTTCAGCCTAAAATTTTGTTAGAGGTTAACCACATCACCTTAACAACATTGGATTAGTAAACTAATGGGTTTTGATTTCAGGGAGGAGTACAAAGTAGGGCAGCTCAACCAAGTTGCATATGCACTTTCCTGACGTGATGAGGAGGATGTCCAACTCTTTGCTTTTTCTAAGCGACGGGCTGCATTTTTGATGCCCTTAGACAAGAAGTGGAAGTCTCGAACGGCATGAAACAAAGGTGGGACAACATAGAGAAAGAGGGGGGTTGAAGCTGCTTGGGAAGTGAGGGATGGCTCGATCTTTTTCAAGGGAAGGTCTATTTACTGTCCACTTCACCCCTAGTGCAAATGATCCTCTCAGTCATTCAGAACATGACGCACGAGGGGTCCAGAGGACCTCGTAGAGGGTGTGTAGCGAGTGCGTTTAGG
>JANVCL010000007.1:7904140-7926854 GCA_026546855.1 Erythroxylum incrassatum
TCAATGAGTGAACATGAGCCTCGAGCTCAAAAATGATTCAGAGCCTCAGGCTCAATGTTTAATGAACCCTGTATCCCCCAAGTGGATAAGGGACAATTATCAATGAGCCCTATATGGGACAGTTTAGGCATTCGATCACAACAAAGTAACAAATGAAAAGTGGGTCTCATATACATTGCATATGCATAATATGAATGATTAAACTGTATTGAATGTGAAGTGTGGAATTGAATATGAAATGTGACATGATGTGAATGTAAATTATGTGTTATGTGGCTGGGTGAGCCATCAATGATGGTCACTCATTGAGTTCACAAAACTCACCCAAAATTTGCAATTATTTTTCAGGACTAAGAAGAATACCCCGTTAGGTAACGGGAGTATACTTACTGCTTACAAGGAAAGATAGAGGTTGGGATCAGTTCGCGTCTGCATTAGGATTTTCCTATTTTTGTATAATTTGTATTCCGCAATTTCTGTACAATATGTATTTGAATATGTCTGTATGTATTAAGTGGTGAAATATGGGAATCATTTGTAAATGAGATTGATCAAATACAATTATTTTTGTTTTGTCATAATTTTTGGAAATGTTTGTGAGTGTTTTGTATATGAAATGGGCCCAAACACAAACGACCCAAAGTGAAATGGTTTGTAAGTGATTACGAAGTGTACTAATATTACGTTTCTAAGTGCTTTGTTTCAGTAGTGAGCCCAAGTGGAGAGCACAATTTTAATGAATTGTGTACTGAATATTTTGCGTAACTGAAAATGTTTATGAATAAAAGTGGGCCCAATTTGAGTAGCGATTTTCGCATATTGAATTGTTGTTTCTGCAAAAATGTGTGTGCGTTATGCATCAAAAAAAATATACCGACCTGTGAATGATTGAGTGCCTAGCATGTCACCTTCGCGGGCACGCACTCGGATATCATCATCGATGTCGAGTTCGGGTCTTGCGGGAGTGGGGTGCTACACTGTAGGACAAGGCAGATGGCTCAACTGTACAAGAAGCTCAGAAATTTGAAACATTAGTGTAGGGGAATTGTCCACAATAGATTGAAACTGTGATAACCCTATAAATTCATGCACTGAGGTGAGGAGAGATTATGTCCTTCCTAAGTAGCTACCAATAATAAAGTTAGGAGAGAATTGAGAGCTTAAAAAATTTGTAATGGCTTTTTCCTATCCCTAGAAACCCAATATAGTGAAGAAAAGTTGGAAACCGAGTGGGAATTTGTTAAAAATAGGGAGTCATAATGAGCTTATGGGTTCACAACATTTGAGAACTCAAAAGAAGATTCAACAGAAGAAATAAGGGAGCGGCTGACAAACCAAAACTTAATAGGAAAGGAATAAACTTCTGACAATTAGAAATTGAAGTTGGCTTTAACAAATAATATGCTAATTGAGGAAAGGATCACACCTAAGATTGGGGAAGTAGTTTTTGTTATTGAATTGGAGAATTTACCTAAAGTTAACATGGAACTGCAGAAGGATGAAATAGTTGAGAATTCAGTTAAAGAGAAATTAGATGCAATCATGAGGGATGATCTAATAGTGGGAGAATTTGAATGCAAAGCAGCATTTCCAGATGTCTTAGGAACTTCGATTATTAAACCAAACAATAAGCATATTAGTGCAGAGGGACAGATTAGGACTGTAGGATAAGGCAAATGGCTCAACTATACAAGAAGCTCAGAAATTTGAAACATTAGTGTAGGAGAATTGTCCACAACAGAATGAAACTGTGATAACCCCATAAATTCATGTATTCCTAACTGAAAAACCCGACCAGGGAAGCATAAAGGATTTCTCACATGTGCAAAAAGCTTATAAAATTGTGCAAGGGGTAGATAGTAAATGAGCAGTAGGAATATGCAAGCACATAAAATTTGGTAGAGGCTAAACCTATTGAGAAACCAGCAGTACAATCAGCTAGCTCAAAAATGAGATCCTTAAAGAGGAAGACTATGAATAACCTCAAAAGGAAATCTTCCCCAAATGATTTTGGTTTGGAATGTTAGAGGGTTAAACAACCCTCTTAAAAAAGTTATGGTTAAGGAGATTGTTTTAGAAAAAAAATCCACTAACATTAGGGCTTCTCAAAACTAAAATAGAACCCTCTCACATGGTATTTGTTTCAAGTCTTTTCAGATCATATTGGTAGGCTATTTCAAACGATTCCTCACATTATAACACCAGGATCCTCTGCTACTTCAATTCCAATAAAATTTCTATCTAGGTAGTAGCAAAAATTGAGCAACTAATTTATTTGAAATGCAAGCTTATAGGGGCTCTACTAAATTTGATCTCTCTCTAATATATGCTTCCAATTTTCAATTCCAAAGACCCTCTCTATGGAATATATTGTAGTCTTTTGCAGTTATTACCACAAAACCATGGCTTTTAATTAGAGATTACAATAGCATACTCACTAATAATGAAGCAGAAGGAGGATGAGGTTTTCACATTACAATATCACATTACAATAGGACATAAGTTAGTTGATTTATTGCACAAAGCTAAAGTTAATGATTTAATATTCAAAAGGAGGCTATTTACCTGGTCTAACAAATAACAAGGCCATATGTGTATACAAAAAAAGCATGATAGAGCTTTGGTTAATCAAAGTTTGTTCACTTAGTATCCTTACTCATTTGCTAAATTTGGGTAAAGCACATTTATAAATTGTTAGAAATCTAGGAGCTCCTTTCAGATTCTTTAATGGTCTTTCACAGTAGGATGGTTTTCATGGAATTGGTGGAATCTTGTTGGAACTTTAACATTGATGGTTTTAAATTCTTACAACTTATATGCAAAAGTTAAAGAGAATTAAACATTCTTAAAAAGAGTTAAACATTCTCCTAAACCTTTCTTGAAAGCCAATAATAGGAAGATTAAGGTCACTCAACAGTTGTCTAGTTAGGCTCAAAAGGCTTGCTATCTATTTCCTCATATTAATCTTTTGAAGAAGACTAAATATGCAAGATTAAAGGATTATCATGATGCTTTAAATCTGCATAATTCTATCTTGAAACAAAAAGCTCGTATAAATTGGCTAAGAAACAATGACTTTAACACCAAATTCTTCCGTGTTTCTCTACTTACAAGAAGGAATAGAAATATGATTGTGGAGCTTAAAAACCCCTCCGGAAACTCTTTCTCTGATCAAGAATCTTTATCTAGGCTTACAAGAAATTTTTTAATAGCTTATAGGCATTGAAGAAATTTCTTATGATACTTATAATATTAAAGAACTATTTGATAGTCCCCTTTCTCAGGAATTCAAAGAATCACTATTTACTCCATTCACTAGCTCGAAGGTCAAGGAGATATTATTTAAGTTACACCCCTCTAAATGACCAAAGCCTTTTGGATTCATTGCTGGGTTTTTAGAAAAAAACTTTGATGATTATTGGCAATCTATTTACATAAGTTGTCTTGGAGTGCTTATCCTCTTGTGAAATCTTGGAGATAAATCACACTTATATTTGTCTAGTTCCTAAAAAGTCATTGGCAGACTATAGACCCATCTTTTGTTATAACAAAGTTTACAAGGTAATTGTAAAACTCCTTGCTAATAGATTGAAGACTGCTTTAGCATCATCAATTAACCAAATCAGAGTGCATTCATACAAGGAAGATCTATAAGGGATAAGATTCTACTTATGCAAGAGATATTGAAAGATTATAATTCTGCAAGAAGTATTAAAAGTTGTTTTTAGAAGATTGATTTCTTTAAGGCATTTGACATTATTAATTGGTAGTTCATTCAAATTTTCCCGAAAGCCTTTGAATTCCCAATAAAATTCATTGAATGGATTTTGATGTGCTTAAAATTTGCTTCAATCAGTATTCTTGTGAATGAAACACCTACAAGCCATTAAGCTAGAGGAATTAGATAAGGGGATCCTCCCTCCCCTTATCTTTTCACTCTAGTTATGGAAGGCTTCTCTTGTCTCATCAACAAGTTCATTGATTATAGTGACAGGTTTCATTACCATAATAAATGTAGCACTTACAAGCTCACCCACTCAATGTTTGCAGATGATTTGATCCTTCTTTTAGGGACAAAAACTCATTCAGTGAAAATGCTAAAGGAACTTCTTACGTAATTTTCCAAATGGTCAGTTCTGAAAGTTAATGTAAATAAAAGCAATTAGTACTACTCTAAAGACCTGAGGAATTCTGTGGAACTTTCCAAAATTACTGAACTTTAGCTTTGAGCTATACCTCTCAAATATCTGGGAGTCCCCATTTCGTATGCTAAGCCTAAGTATTTTGATTGTATATCACCCATTGAAAACATCAAAGCTTGAATAAATGCCTGGCAGAATAGATTCCTATCATTTGCTGCAAGAGTTACTCTAATAGTTTTTGTACTTGGAAATATTTATGTTTATTTAATATCCCACATCATTCTACTTAAGGAAGCAATCAAAGAGATTGATGGTATCATGAAAGTTTTCTTATGGTTTGGGAATTTTGACAACTCCAAGAAAATTAAAGTCAAATGGAGAGAGGTAACTATTCATAAAAAGCAAGGTGGAGTAGGGATTACCCCTATTTCTCTTCTGCAAATAAGTGATCGTGTGCAAAAGGATTTAGAGGCTATTCAAAGACAAAATTGTAGTTTGGTTAAAATGGCTTCATGAAACATATCTCAGAACTGAAAGCTTTTGGTATCTGTCAATCTCTAGGAAGTACTCTTGGTTCTTCTTGAAAAAGTTGAAACTGAGACAAGTGATTTTTTCCTTTGTTTAAGCATATGTTCGGAAATGGAGAGAATCTTTAGGTGTTGTTTGATAATTGGACAAAACATAGTCCACTTGTACAAAGGATTAAATTATCCCAACATAGGAACAGGCTTCCACTCAACTTCAAAGCATCTTCTTTGATGAATCAAGCGCAATGGATAGGCAACTTCAGAGGGTTCAATTTATTAGTGGGTTGTCTACCCCAGATCACTCACAGTCATAGGCAGGAGCTCATATCTTGGTTACCAGATGCTTCTAGACTTTTTGCTAACCAATCTTGATATAAGGCTTTATAGGAAGAAGGTTGGAATATTCCTTGATTCAATCTCCTATGGAAGCGCTCTTTAAATCAAAAGGCCTCTATTTTCACTTTACTGGTTACTAAAAATAGGATCCACACTAAGAATAGATAGTTTGGATCTTTTGATCCAATCTGTGTGCTATACAAAGAGGCTGAAGAAGATAGAGAACAATTATTTTGGAGCAAAATTTTACATTTGCTATTTGACGCCTACCTCAATTATGACTGGACATCCATTCTAAATTGGATCATTCATAATGCTAATCAAAGGATATAAGATGCCCCAATGTACAAAACTACCTTCACAACCACTATTTATTCTCTATGGAAGGAAAGAAACAAGAGGATATACATTGGAGGCATCATCAATTGGATAAGAACCATTATGATAGCTAAGTTTGACATGCACGCTCTTTCCATAAGAACGAAGACCAGTTGGAATTTGTAACTACTAGTGTTAATATTCATATGCTTTCGTAATTTGTCCATGTTGAGATAGCTTTGCAATAATTAATTCAATCTTTATTCAATTTTCAAAAAAAAAAAGGTACTTGTATTCTCCTTTCTCGTTGATAAGATTGCCTATTTCTTTTCCTGCCTATTCGTTTGAGTTTGATTCTTCATCAACTTTTCATTCCTTTTTTGAGCTTTAAGGGGACTCCCGCATATTTTTCTCTATCCTTTACAGCTCTACACCCATAATGTTTTTTGCCGTGGCTAATTTGTTAAAGTTCACCCACTCTGATATCAAATATCAAAATATATTACGTAAAAATAGAATTAAAAAAGGACGAATAATTCAGAAAGTGTTCAGCAAAAGTTAAGAGAGGAAGTCCAGAGAATTAACAAGAAGAAACAAAGAGAGAACAACATATCATTAAACAGTCGTTACAACAACTTTAAGACGTATATTCAACGTCCGTACATTTTAACAGCTACTTTATGCTCTTCTTAAGGTAGCAAGAAATTCTATCTGGACCAAGAAAAGATTATTAAAAACAAAAAAGAAACAGAGGTATGCTCATGACGATTATCCATAAAAAATCATGAGATAAGGCAAGCTATGCTTTTCACTCCTACTAAAAGGAATCGACGCTAGCAGGATAGATTGTGAAGTGATTCATCCGTAAGATTAAGCAAAAGGTTTATGCAAATGGACTGAAATGATTATGGATGACCCCCGAAACAACGCCCGATGGAAAACCTATGATGAGTAGGAAGAGGCTGGTGCTCTGATTCTGGTTTCCTTTCAGGGAATTGTTTATAGAAGGCATTAACTGCACCTGTCACTCCATCTTCGTTCTCCATTGCTTTGGCCAATTCGACAGATCGGTCTTTGACCTGCGATAAGGGACTCATGTATCATCAGCATTTTGTCCTACACACATACGAGTAATGGAAAACAATTCAAAATACTAAAATTGTTCAATTTGCTAGTTAATCTGAACCTCAGTAATCTGTTTATCAGTACCTTAAAAGTTACCATAAAATAAATCTTTCAAGTCTTGCAAAGCACCGACGTAGCCCAGTGGCTACAATCCACTCTGAATCAAGATACTTAAGTCACCTATAAACTATTTTATATTCTTTAACCGTTAAAGTTGCCGCAAGGACAAAATATTATATAGCATTTCCCCGATTAAGGGAACTGAAAGGTAACTAAGCTTGTCTTAATGTCAATGGAACAAACATGCTTATCTGATGACCTGTTCGTCTGCCCAGCAGAAAAGGGAAATGTAAATAAAGAAGTATCAGGCAAGTTTGGTTCAAGAAATTCAAAACTACCTGGGGATTTAACATGTAAGTTATTGCATCAACCAACTTTTCGAGTGAAAACTCCTCAATTGGGATGGGTGCAGGACCCACTCCTTTGGCATGGACCTGCTCTCCCCAGAAAGGCTGGTCGCCAAAGAAAGGTACAATTGTTGTTGGACACTACATTGAAAATATCAGACGTCAGACTTAAAATTCAGCATATAAATTTTCAATCATTCTGCAGAACAGTGTAGTAATTTACCGCAGCTTTAAGACCAGCAGCAGTTGTTCCTGCCCCGCCGTGATGTACCTAGAAGGTAAATATCAAGGTGAAGAAGTTCTTAAAAGAAGAATGAACATATAAGATTTTCACTAGCATTACTGAAGCACAATACCAAAATGCCTTAACAGTCATTCAGGCTCTTTGTTCACCATAGGGGCCTAAGATTGCTGTTATTAACATGCAGAAAGTCTTCACATAACAAAAGAAGATTAACAAATCTTTTCTTTCAACAACTAGCTACGACCTAACCAGTAGTAAAGGTATCAGTGGCTGTAATTTCGTAATCACTCGTGTCAAGAATGAATGTTGATTTTACGAATAACGACACGTCCCATAGTAGTTTGAGCATTATCTAAAGAAAGCTATCTGTAGGGGTAATTTATCTCTCTGACTCTTTTATTCTATTAAGAATTTTCAATCAATTTCTTCAAATATAATTTCATTCACTTTTTCGATGAATAATGCTAAGAATGATTATCAGAATACTGCTACCTTGCTTGCAGAACATTTCGATAATTATCATTTAAGAAACATGTTAGTCTAATCAAATTTTTTAGTTGAAAATGTTGCCAGTTTCATTCTTAATGGAACTTTATTGTATAAATTCAATGAGATACCACAGAATTATTTTAAATTCGCTCAAAGCATAAAGGCTTCCATGTAACTAACTCATTTTTCGAATCAAATCGAACCGATAATCTTAACTTTAAATAATGTAAGGGAGACTGTTTTTGGCCAGATTCCCTAATTCTTATCAGCTAATCAAAACTCAAAAGGAATGCCAACAGAAAATGAAATCTCAGAATTACAGAGAAATTTTGCAAAATAGTGAAGGCATGAGGCTCTCAAAATAGGGTTAACCATTTCTCTGTTGGATCAATATCTGCGCTATCTGAAAATAAGCCAAAGAGAGATTTGGACCTCAATCAAGATATACATCATATCCTCCAAGAAATGCATCCCATCCCCAAAGTCTCCCTTGAGCTACCCGAAAAATTGCAATACAAGCACAAATCTTGTACTCATAGAATGTCTAAAGATTCACTAACATCCCACTTCTTACAAGAAACACATCCATGAACCACAAATTAAGATTTGTAAATTCAATCAAAACAAAGACAAACTTGTAAAAAGCAAAAAAAAAAAAAAGCATTTGTTTAAATATTTCGTAGAAGAGAAGTCTTACCACTGCCTTGCATCTTAAAAACAGCCAATCATGTGGGCAATTATCCAATAAGTACACAAAATCCTTTGGTTCTGCCACTAAAAGGATACAAGTAATCAGATATTTTACACTTCTACAGTAAGGGTGATACAAAAGAACTTAAAGTCTATAAAATAAATAAAAGAGAAAAGATTAGTCAACCACAAGTCTTAATTTGGTGAGATGAGAATTAGGAATTGAATTGACATCAAAGATAAGGGCTAAAATTTAGATTGTGTTAGGATTCCTCATTAGATAGAAAGTAGCAGCAAGTTAAATATTTTATTCTATTTTTAATATGTTAACCTAGTTGTTTAGAACTTATAGAATTTTTATTAGAATAGGATCTAAATTTGCTAGGAAATTTTTTCTACTAGAATAAGGGTTCTAAAATCTTGTCTATAAACGTGTGTGTATTCAGCCCTTCAACAACAATCTGAAATTTTTCTACAAACTTGATCTTTCAACTAGAAGGTGTAATGAATTCTTCTCAGAGTGGTTCCTAGACCCTATGAGTGATTCTTCGTTTTATACTCTCCATTATTTGTGTTGTTCACAAAATTCGAGCAACCAATATCCTAAGTTCCAGCCATATTAAACCCTAAAACACTAGCCTAATATCAGTCATATCTCCAAATTTTTGTGAGCTTAGCTATTTGTCCTACATAAGTTTGGTATCAAAGCTCTAGTTCACAATGGAGACACCTAGTAAAAGGGCATATAGAAGAATATTCAGTGACCTAGAGCCAGATGAAATACTTCTGAATATTTCAGAAAAATTGGGCATCGATGATCCTCATTTACAAGGTGCCCCCAGTATCAACTTACATATAACAATTCCCATAAGAAAACATATTAGACAAATTTTGGAGAGGCTAGACAACCTTAACATACATTCCCTAAAAGTCAAAACTCCCATAAAGATAAAATTATACCAACCAACAACCTATATTTAATGCTGAACATGGAGAATGTGGTAATAAGCAAGAAGAAAGGGCTAATATTGATCAACAGCACACAATGTACAGAAAAATCTTTTCTGAAAAATCATGTGTTGATTTTGATTCCTCAAATTTAGGATGTCAATTCAAATCTTCGAGCCCACATGTAAAAGGTGCTTAAATACTTGATGATATGGGGAGTTTGGCAATGGAAGATGAACAGGACATGGAGAGTTTGACAGTAGGAGAAGAACAGAGCATTAAAGATGAAGAAAAAGAGAACAAAGTGGATTGTTTCCGAAAACCTTACAGTTGAAACAATTGAACAACAAATTCAAACACTTAAAACAACAAGTTGAAACAACAGTGCAATAGGTTGAAAGAACAGAACAAACAGCTAGAATAACAGAACATGGAGCTGAAAAGATTAACTAGCAACTGCTTGGAGTTCTAGAGTGTGTTGGTTCAAAACTTGATGATCACTGGTGGTCTTGAAGATTGTGTTGTAGTGGCTGATGAAGGAATAGACTTTTTTTTTCAACAATTAATAGATTTCATTATAAAAATATATACACAATCTAGAGGACAAAAAAACTAGTCTAATCCAAAATATCTAGATTACTGAGATTTGTGGTTCCTATTAATCGTCTACATCTTGAAATTGAAGGGAAACTTGTGAGACCACTTAGACCAGTATTACTCCAATCCCCATCTGCTCTTCATGCTACTTGTCAGATTTGCAGCTACTCCTCTGGCTAACATGGCCAATCTGCAGTGTAGGAAAATGGCCTGAAAAATCATCTGACTGCTTCTACTTTCTTGTTTGAATACTCTGCAATTATGCTCTTTCCATATGTAGTACACCAAGGCTGCCCAACTTAACTGATGGCTTTGAGATCAGCCGCATTATACACTCTAAATTTCCTCAGCCAAGCTAACATACGTATTGATGGACAAGTAGACTTGAATGAAGATGCGCAATTAGTACAACATAGGAATAAAGAAGTTGTGAGTGCACTTGCAAAGTCAAAATTCAGCAACGAGTGCAAGTTAGTGCCTCTGACTACAAGAAGAATCAATACGTATGTTCTTAATGCCTACGTTGTAAAGAAGCCATATGGTTTCATTATGAAACCCTCTTCAAATGTATTGGTCAAGACTTATCATGCTGTCCACACTGCTAAAATGTTCTTCAAAGAGGTTGTACATCTATATGGATTACCTTTAACCATTATATCTAATCATAATGTGAAGTTTATAAGTTATCTTTTAAGAACTCTACGGAAAAAATTGAACACAAAGCTTCAATTTTCAAGTTCTTTCCATCCCAAACTGATGGACAAACAGAGCTGGTTAATAGAAGCTTAGGAGACTTGTTAAGATGGAGACAATGCGAAAAATTGAGACCTAATTCTTCCTATGGCAGAATTTGCATACAAGAGTTCTATAAATAGGTAAGAATACTTTTAAGAATCTAAGGAGTTTAACCAAGGAAGCCTATTGATTTGGTTCCTTTACCTCAAACAACACGAGTTAGTGTTGAAGCTAAGGGTTTTGCACAACACATGAGAGGCCTCTTTGATGAGGTATAATTTTTCTTATGAAGAATATGCATAAGAAATAATTAGTTAAGAGGATTTTATGGGCTAAGATTATTAGCTAGTTGTATATTTATGTATATCCCATACGTAGTTATATGATTATGTATATCTCTAATTTCTAAGATATATTTTAGGGATATAGTATTTCTTGTATATATTTTTATAAACTATTCAAGCAAAAACATAATAGAATTATTCTGATTTTCGCTGATCAATATCGTCGATTGATGGAATTCAATGGAGGGGATATGGTGATGGTTAAAATTCATCCAGAGCATTATCCAAAAGGGAAAAATAAAAAACTTCATTTATGAAGTGTTGGACCTTATAAGATTATAAAAAAATAAGTGCTAATACCTATGTTTTAAAATTACCAACTGATATGAGAATTAAGAGATAAGGATATTGACAATTTCTTGTCAAGCAGAAAGGAAGACCGATTTTTAACAGTACTTGAATTTTAAAATCTAAATTTCAGAAGTTGAATCTAGACTTGTATGATCAGTATTTATCGCATTCTACGTCGATGACAACTTTTGACAAGCCAAGGAGAATAGATGCAAAAGAACTTAAATTATATAAAAGAAATAAAAGAGGAAAAATTACTCAACCACAAACTTTAATTTGGTGGCATGAGGATGAAGTTTAGATTGTATTAGAATTACTTATTAGATAGAAGATAGTAGTAAGTTAAACATGTTTTTCTATTTTAGATATGTTATTCTAGTTGTTTAAGACTTATAGAATTCTTATTAAAATAAGATTTAAATTTGTTAAGCATCCTTTCCACTAGAGTAAGGATTCTAAAAACTTCTCTATAAATATGTGTGTATCAAAGATATGAGTTTCATATTGTACCAGCCGATAGCGGTCAAAAGACATCGTACCAGTCGAAAAACGGTATGAAATCAATGTCTTCGGTACTAGCCATCGGGACCCGCCAATACCGAATTTTTCGTCTGGTACCGGCTGGCAATCCGGTGTTTGAAATACCTGCCAAATATTAGCCAGTACTGCAATTTTCTAATTCTTTAGGGACTAAATTACGATAAAAAAATCAAAACAA
Organism: Erythroxylum incrassatum; assembly: GCA_026546855.1. Taxonomy (NCBI): domain Eukaryota; kingdom Viridiplantae; phylum Streptophyta; class Magnoliopsida; order Malpighiales; family Erythroxylaceae; genus Erythroxylum; species Erythroxylum incrassatum. The sequence goes on from JANVCL010000007.1 coordinate 7,916,052, forward strand.
AACAACTCGCACACCATTTTCGTCTCTCTCTCCTCTCTACCCATTTTCAACGTTCTCCCTTCGTCCACTATGGCCGGCCACCCACTGCTACAGTGTCACCGCGCCACCGCCCGCATCCACTACCATCATACCACTCCACGCTCCACCATGGAACTTGCCAATGAAAGAGGTGAAGGTCGAGCTCCGTGAGAGAGGTTTAAAGCGAATAAGGAAAAGCCAAGAGTTTAGAGATGAGAAGAAAAAGTTAAGAGAGTTTTTCACCATGAGTGCTAATTGGAAAACAAAATTAGGGTTTTGTAACTATACTATGATGTTATCCCCCTTTTCTTTTAAAAGGGAGGACAAAATAAGCCCTCTCTTCATTCACATCTAAGTATATAACAATTCTAACCCAGTTAACGTGAAGTGGATCAAGCTAAATATAATGAATGTCATCCAAATTTGAAATTTTCATTTATGTTGAAACTTGAAAGTATCAATCAATTTAATGTGACAAATATTAATTTCATGAATAGCCAACCAAACACACATATATTATACTTGGTTTCTTTTTTTAGTTGTATGTATCAAAATTAAAGTATTTTATTTTATTATATTTTAAAATATTTATTGATTTTAAATTAAGTAATAATTTATTCATAAATTTAATTTATGACCAATTAATTTTTTTGTTTTATTTTAAAAACATTTAACTATGGATTTCTATTACTAACCGTTAACAAGGTTTTTTGTTGGCTTCAACTAAATCTTTAATTCAAGATTGATTTAATAAAAATATATAAATAGTTATTTTAAATTTCTATTATAATTTTTAGAGATAGGGTTGATGTAAAATTATAAATTATATAGTAAAATATATTAAATGATTATTTTGTAATTTTTAAAAAATTGCAGGGACTATTTTATAAATTTAAAAAATTACTCAAAACGGTACCCGGTATTGACCGGTACCGGTACGATATCATACCAAAACCCAATCTGGTACCAATACCGGTATGGTATTAATAACATTGGTATGTATTCAGCTCTTCAATAATAAGTAATCTGAAATTTTCTACAAACTTGAACTTTCAACTAAGGTGTGATGCTTTCTTCTAATAGTAATTCTTAGACTTCGCAATGATTCCTAGTTTTCTGCTCTCCATTATTTGTGTTCCTCACAAAATTCTAGCAACCAATATCATACATTCTAGCCACATTAAACCCTAAAACACTAGCCTAAAATGAACCATATTTTCTAATTTTGTGAGTTTAGCCACTAGTTAATCTTTCTTCTATTTGTGCTATATCTTCTATTTGTGCTACATCAAAGGGTGCGTAACATATCAAAAGCAAGTGCATGCTTAAACAAGAACAAAATCAACACTTACAATCCCCAAGACCACCCCAGCCTTTGTTAATGATGCCTCTTTGACCAGTCTTCTCCAGAGCATGAACAATTGTCTGGGTCATCTTTTCTGGTTCTTGAACAGGCTGTTGGAATTTTAAGATATTACCAATTGTTCATTTTAAAAATAAGTCAAGATAAATATTGTTTATCTAGTTAGAACCAATGTTTTCTTGTATTTCAATCATTGTTGTTTCAATCCTTGAAGAATTATTTTTCCATCTTTGTTCACCAATAAACCGAGAATCAGATTTTGAAGACAGTTTACTTCAATAACATGTTCTCGCACCTAAATGCATAGTGAGAAACAGGTTATGTATAGGTAGTTCATTAACAAAGAGGCACTTGGCAAAAAGGAGAACAAACAATTGCATAAAGATGCTTGATATAAAACTGGATCAGTGTATTGGTGGTTAAGAAGACAATGAAAATGTGGAAGTGAAAGAAAAAATGAATGATTTTTTGGTTTTTCACTATATCATACTACTGATGTTAAAGGAAGAAAAAACTCACAAGGCTGCCAAAACCAACATAGATAGGTGCATTGCCATTTTGTAGCCAATTCACAAGCTCCTCTGGAGGTTTATAGTTTGATGCAAGGTCAAGGAAGCAAAATCCGACCACATCAATCTTAGGTCCCCAATCTGCATGATGGATAGACAAAACAGTAATATTAAATAACTATCTTATAGTATAGCAGCATTTCCAAAAATCAAATCCACTATAAGTATGCATCATATTTTGTATTAAAAATGTGCCAAGCCTGGCAAGCTAAGTCTAGCAGAAAAAATAACCTTTGTCCATCCTTCTTATAAGTAATGAACAAGCCTGAACCTGAATGAAGACCTATAACAATTGAATTAATGTCTCCAAAAGATATACTGCTTAAGAATGGAACAGAAAAATGTGCATGCGATCAGTACCAAGCCAGAAGGCTGGAGCCCAGAGGGACTTTTCATTGACAAAAATATAAGATGGACATAAAAAGCTAGCATTCGTTGAAAAGGCTTAATGATGGCAATTAACAGAAATGTGCAACAACAAATAAAATCATCATAAGATGAAAAGATGGGACATTATAAGCACCAAGAGCCTTCAGAGTACACAAATGAAACAAGGAAAAATGAAAAAAGAAACATTACTCTGAATAAAGTTCACATTCTGAACAATGTTAAGAAATAACTTTATCTATTAAAAACCATAGAAATTGAAACTACTAATGCCTCCAAAAGATGAATACTGTTTAAGAATGGAACAGAAAAACTTTATTAGCGAAGCTAACTTTTCGTACAGAAAAAAATCCAGCAAATACTAGTGCATTAGCATACTCGAACACAGAAACTTCAAAACTCTAAACATGCCATTGATAGTTTGATTGAAAATCTTTCAAATTTTGTTTAAATTAATTTAAACAATATGTTAAAATATTCTAATCTGTACAAGTTAATTCTTGAACACTATTTTTCCAAATTCTGCAGTTTGTCTTTCACAGATCAAATCAATATATGAATACAACAAGAATCTGAAATTAGCGTTAAGAATCTATCAAGCATTCACCATAGTCCATCTCAATCCCTTTCTAAGAAGCAAGAAGATGAAAACCAATATAATCAAACAGTAATAACTAAAAATGATTAACCCGATCATGCCAATATAGCCATACATCCACTATACCAAAAAATAAAAGCTCTTCACCGAAGAAAGGAAAACACATAAAAACAAAGTCACTAGATTTGAGCTTAATGTTTGACCAAGAATCCAAATTTTTGGTATGATAACTAACCTTTTGGTTTGGGAACAAGATGAGGACTCCATATATACCCGTAAGGTAAATCAGAAGGTGAACTATAGTATCCACTTAAGTATGTTACAGGTCTTAGCTTCAACTTCTTCTTCCTAAACTCATTTATCATATCCCTAATTCCAAGCCAAATCAAGCCATCAACAATTTGATATGACAACTGCAGTAGGAAATATACGTAAATAAGAATATGATATCTCAAAGCATATACAAATAAAAGATTAACCAAAAACAAAGATAGAAGCTTACTTTATAGCCAACAGACTGCTTCACTCGGGACAATGGATGAGGGAATTCACTAGTTGGCCTGGCAAGTATAACAAATTTAACTATTAAACTGAATTTTAAGAAGCATATTAGAATTTTTAATATGGGTGGAGTGTAGAGCCCATCAACAAAAATTAGGCTTAAGTCAACTATTGCTAAAATGACTAGAACTAGTCATTTGGATAGTTGGCCTTTGTCACTTATAAACCCTTTAACATTTTCATGTTTAGTCAATATATGATACTCTAACACTTCCCCTCAAGTACAACTAAAGTCGGACATTCAGTTGTCACTTGAAATAAACGCAGCGGTAACCAGACAGGGCCGCTAGGGCTGGACATCCATACGGACAACCGGAAAATTAATAATCCAACCCAAACCTGCTCTGATACCATAAAGACGTAAATTGGCTGAATAATATTCATTGATCAGAATTGCTACGATTTAAAGCTGTACAAAAGAGCTAAATATAGTAAGTATCCTAAAATTAAGAAACTGATTTACAGACTAATTGACAGCTGTTTAGACGCCTATTTTGGGTATAATTTACAAAGAAACAATACACTAATTTACAGCCTAATAAAAAGAAGAAAATCTCGCAACAAAGATATATTCCTTTCCAAGAAGATAGCAAAGGCAATTCTAAAAAGAAACTTTCAATCCTCAGGTGCAGGAATAATTAGGCAAAATATTTGAGAACACTATTATCAGCATCACAAGAAACTTACGTCCAAGGCATTGTGAAAAATATATGGAGGGGTACTTTAAGTGCCTCAGCAACATGTGTATGTCCTACATAAAGAATTTGTTGAGTTAGGAATTAAGAAAAAAACAGAGAAAAAGAAAGAAAAGACAAAGATTATAAAAGCCAGAAGGATTATTTATCAGAACCACAGAGGGGTTAAAATAGGAGAGCTCAGAGTTCAAAACAATCCAATCTGATGTATTTTTCACCATTTCACAGTTTGCCTTGGTAGTTCACCAAGCAATCAACAAATGTACCCCCGAGTAGACACAACAGTAAAAGACAATGGATGAGAAGCAAACATAGCAATGGATTCACACTGTATACAGACTGACCAAGGTTCAACCCCAAAAGAAATTTTGTTCGGTGACTGCTTCTAGCCACTATATCGGAAACCAAATTTCTTAATTATTGTTGCTTTATGAGATATGCAATAATTTTCATGCACATGCATGCAGATAATCTGATAAAGTTAGAATGGCTATATGCAAGTCAACAATAGGTCAAGATTCAAGATGAAACATCAATGCATTTCACAGGTTGCATTCATGGACTTATGTTTTCAATTTATTATAATATCTCAGTTACCAACAAATCTAGCAGCCTAATAGTATTAAAGGCTTGAGAACCACCTTCACCCCCTTTTGTAAGTCCCAGCTTAACAAATGAAAACGAACAAAGGAAACATCCCTCTCACAAATCATTAAGTTTTGTAATCCATCCTTTCCTTACCTCTATATTTTCCACCTCTGGCTCTCTCTAGAAACCTCTAATTATTTCCTGATCTTTGTCGTCAAATCATTTACGAAAACTAGAGGAAGCAACCTACCCACCAAATGGCATCTCACTTAATGTCAAACACAAGCAGTAATACCAAAACCAAGAGTCCTAAAGCTTTATTTGTCAACAAGAATTCATTTCTGTTTAAAATGAACCAAGATTTAAATGATCAACTGGCAATAAGGAGTCAAAACAGAATGAAGGCATATATTTCAAGCAGATAATATAACTGAAGTAGGTCTTAGAAGCACATAGAATTATCAAACAAAAATCTAAATCAACAGTAGAAAAGAACTATGTATTTTTCTTCTGGTTTTGGAAGATCAATCAGACTTCTCATTCAACACCGTGTATGTAAGGTTAGCAAAAACAGTGAACATCCACGATGAGTTGCAAGGCTTCCACTACCAGAGAACAAACTTATCACTAAGTCAGACTCGCTGTGTACATTAGCTAAAAATAAAAAGAACTTTGACGTACCATAGAGAAGCTACAAAAAATAAAAGGTAATTATTTGTTTATATTCAACAACCAAAATAAGAGAGAATCCTGAAGGGACAAATCTGTAGGATGGGTTACCATATGCTGGTGGATTGGCAATTATTGCATCTGCTTTAAATGAGACTTTTGTTTCAGGATCAGGAGCTTGGCAAGCAGGAAGCAAGGAGAATATGATTTCTTTCATTTGATTCCTTTGAATATATATTTCTGAAGGTGTTGATGGTAAGAAACCTTTATTCTTTACCATATCTGCAAGAAATATGCTTATATAAAATTGTTTTTAATGTGAAAAGCAACCTCTAGAAATTCTATATGGAAAAGGGGAAAGGATGAAAACATGCATACTGGTAAAGAAAACATTTCATAGTTAATGGCTTGAAGTGAAATTGTGTCAGTCAACATTTGGATCTTTATTTTGTTGAGGTAGAAACATAATAAATCTACTGCCGAATCCTCTAATCTAGTTGCATTCACCATCTTGGTTCAAAAAACTTACACAGGGGAAATTAAAAAAGCACAGAAGAACAGGGATGTTTATATGTAAGCAGAACACAAAAAGACAGCAGATGAAATGACAACAATTGTCATAGTGATTCTGAATTCACCAAATACTTCACAACGATTGAATTTAAGCATAGAAATGAGAAGCAGTAGTATAGTCCTCAAGCAGGCAACTTGATTTTTAATAATTTATTTGGATGCCAACAATCACAAAAGAGAACATAAGGAAGAACTTACAACCATAGCTAACCAATCTATACTCGAGACTAAGGAGTCAAGAAGTTGAAATATCCCAAACCAAGACATATTGTAGAAGAACACAAGATTTTGGTAATGCATCTTGCAACATAATAAAAAATGTATAAAGATTATCAAAGGACCACTTTGACATAGGTCAAACTTATATGACACTCAGGAACTACCACGTATATGTATACAAAACATTAGTTGTCTTTTTCAATCCCAATAATATTTGAAGTTGGCTCTTTTAGTGACTATTATCATTTCAGCGAATTACATAAATAAATAAATGTTGGCCACTACCACAAAAAACATTCATGATTAAAATGTGAACAGGAGACTCACAGCCAGCTAAGACTTTCGGATCTCCACCTAGAGGAAAGAATTCCAATCCAGCAGTAAGCACAAAATCTCTAAAATTTGAATGAGTTGCTAACCTAACTCTATGACCATCTTCCTGCAAGAAAATGATTATCCGCATCAACTCAAAATCACTGAAATTGCACGTTCATGAGGCAATCAGAATATCATTGTCCAGTTACAGTTTATCAAGAACCATGCCCTATTAGTATTTTGCACAATTGCCAGACATTAACAAAAAAATTCACCTATTTGCAACGTTAACTCCTGTAAGAACATACAGGTAATCTTCAAAACAGAAGCTTACTGACGATTCAGAAAAGAACTAACAGCCAAACTCCAGCCTTTTTAAGCATGTGATACAGAAAATCAGTAGATGAAAGGATAGTATGGAAAGCATAAAAGTGATTTGCAAGCAAGATCTATTCTATTAGAGAAAAGGAAGCATCTCTTGGTACACATGGGTCAATTAAATATACTTCTGAATAGTATCACAAAGATCAGAGTCAAAATACTTAAAAGGAAATTGACAAAGAAACATGCCTAACTAACACAAATTACCCTTCTCAACATTTAGTCTTGAAGTGAGAAAAATCTTTAGCTCCTGAACTAACAGTAACGTGTATGCTTAATGATTAAAGTTGTAGCATCAATTTCATTTCATGGAAATTACAATTAAAAATAGGTCTTCAAACTGGGTGAAGAAAACATTTTCATCGAACATGCGCATATAACCTGGAAGCATTTTCCAATGGCAACAAATGGCTGCACATCTCCTCGTGTTCCAACAATAAGCATTACTATTTGCAAGGGAGGTAAAGTTTTAACTGTAGGTATGCCAAGATGTTCCTCATCAATATCTCCACAAACTCCAGCTCCAAAATTAAGGCTTGGTGGTTTGATATCTCCAGGAACCTCAAACCGTACAGTTCCATCATCTTTGACAGTAGCTAGTCGACGAAACAATTTGAGCTGAAAATGTTAATCAATTAATCAAGAACTATATTGAGAAACAGAGAGATGGTGAAGGAAAAATAAAGACTTTACAAACTGACAAAGGAAAAAATAAAGAGTTTCTAAACTACAAATAACGAAGGAGCTGCAAGGTAATATCTCAATAATATTTAACAGATAGACCTGAATATCCAATTGATACAAAATGTGATAAATACAGAAGATAACTGTTGCGTCCATATAGTTTTTATTGACCTCAAAGAGGACAAGTGGTAAAGTTTCATCACAAGAATTTTATCGAAGCTGGAGAGAAAGAAAAAAAAAAGGCCCCCTAGCAACATTTTAAAGACATAATTGCCATATTCGAAAGAAAAATTGCTTGTGGAAGGGCAACAGGCAGGGATTCGAAAGAATTCCATTCATAAATGATATACATCAATCCTTCAGTCCTTTCTTTTTCACATTATCTATAAACAAATTAAGTGGACTAATTAAAGACCCACATTTAGCCACTAGAGATATGAAAACCAACATACCTCACACAATTATGACCACATCCAGTACTAACCAGGGTGAATGTGTTGTTTATTTAATATGCAAGTAAAATATTTAGAAACGATGAATTTTAATGGGTTGAATAAAAAGATGGAGTTCTTATATGTATTAAGGAACGTAAATACTTCGTAGTAAGACAACAATGAGGGAGTTGCCACACCATGTTATCTAAATAACTTAATTGACTTCATGACACTAAGATTTCTACACCATCCAAGAGGCAAAGGATACTGAATTGCCTAATCAAATTCATATCTGTATTACGAAACATACGTAAATATATAAAGAGTTACAAGGGTTTTTTGTAACAAACAAAGTACTGGAATATCTATTAACTAGGAGCTAGCAAACTGAAAGATATACATTGACTATTTCCTATTATGCCCCCGCAAGATGAAGTCTTGGGATGTGACATTCATCTTGTTCCAAAAAAGCTCGAAATTGTGCTGAGACAACGGTTTGGTCAAGGCATCCGCAGTCTGATCAAGTGTCGATATGCGAGAGACTACCAGATTTTTCTATTGCACTTGTTCTTTGACGAAGTGATAGTCCAAGGCAAGGTGTTTCATTAAGGAATGGAAAGTCGGATTGGAGCACACATACGTAGCTCCCAAGTTGTCACAATAAATCTTTGGCTCATCCTATGATTGAACATATAGTTCCCGTAGTAGATTGCAAAGCCACATTTCTTTTGCAACAGTGTTGGCAACTGCTCGATATTTTGCTTTTGTGGATGATCGAGCTACTATACGTTGTCATTTCGAGCTCCATGAAACAAGATTGTCACCAAAATAGATAACATATGCAGACGTAGATGTTTTCGTGTCAGCATCTCATCCCCAATCAGCATCACTAAATGCTTGAAGCCGGAAATTTTTCGGTCGATGTAGTTGAAGACCATAGTCATGTGTATGTTTGAGATATCGAAGAGTTCACTTCAAATGCTGAAAGTGAAGTTCAGTCAGTTTATGCATATACTATGACAATTTGTTGACCGAAAAGCTGAAATTTGGTCTAGTCAAGATTACATATTGTAGAGCTCCTAAGATGCTTCGATAAAGAAACTCATCCGTTGTGGCTGAACCATCATCAAGTTTCAGTGTGGCCGATGTATAAATCAGGGTGGTGCATGGATTACAATCTGCCATTTTGAATTTGATGAGTAGATCATAAATGTAGCGTTGTTGAGAGAGGAATAGACCATCAACATTTGGTATGAGTTCAATACTGCGACAATATGGATTCCCCATGTTTTTCAGTGAAAATGTATTGGAGAAACCTGCAATGAATCTTTGAAGCTTCGTTGTTAATTTGCCAGTTAGTAATAAATCATCCACGTACACCAAGAAGTACATGGTCACACCTTTACATTTGTATATAAAAAGAGAAGAATCACAAATGCTACTGATAAAACCATACCGAAGTAGGAATGAGCGGCGTTCTTGGTACCGGCTCGTGGAGCTTGTCTGAGTCCGTATATGGCTTCGTGTAGTTTGCAAACATAATTCGGATGCTCCTAATTGACAAAACCTGGTGGTTGTTGCATATATACGGTTTCACTGAGACGACCTTGTAGGAATGCGTTATTGACATCCATTTGATGTAAGGCCCAAGAATTTGCCAAGGCCAGAGATAAAATGATTTGATCGTTTGGTGTTTCACTACAGGGAAGAAAGTTTCTTTGTAGTCGATCCCCAGGCACCGACTGTACCCTTTTGCTATAAGTCAGGACTTATATCGAGCCATCGATTCATTCGGATTCCTTTTTGTGCAAAAAATCTACATACAACCAATCACATTCTGAGCTTCCGTAGCAGGTACAAGTGTCCGTATGCGTGACGGTGGTGGTGATGTATAATCACAAATGACCATTGTTGATGAAGAATTGTACTGTTGGTTTGGTGGAGATGAATTTTTAGCAGGCGCATACGGTGCTTTAGGTGAGAAATACCTTTGTTGACAAGGAAGGTTTTGTGTTTAATAAACTCACCTCCATTATCAGAATACAAGGTTTTGATTGGTGTTTCAAAGTGTTTTTCAACAACTGTTTTGAAGTTGACAAATGTGGACAAAACATCGAACTTGTTTTTCAACAAGTAAATCCATATGTATTTTGTAAAATGATCAACAAAAATTTAGTAGTAACAAAAACCATCAATTGAAACCATCGGAGCAAAACCCCAAACATCAGAAAATATTATTTCTAAAGGTTCAGTGCTTTGCAAATGAAAACTTGAAAATGGAAGTCTATGACTTTTCGCACACTGACAAAAAACACAAGAATCTGATAGTACTGGACACAATGCTAACTTATGACTCGATTGTAGAAAATTGAAAACTTTATTAGACGGGTGGCCTAATATGTGATGTAGGACGGGTGGACTTGGAAGACGAACATGAAACACGACCGGTTTGTTCGTGGAGAGATAAAGGTCATGGAGGTCATTGTGGCATGAACCTGTAAGGAGCACTGCTTGTTTCGGCAAATCCTTCACCTAAAAGTAATCGGGAAAAAGTTCAATGGAAATGTTATTTCATGTGCACAACTGTTTAACGGAAATAAGATTCTTGTTAATTTTGGGCATGTGTAAAATTTTGTTAGGGTCCCTAGTTATGGATCTGGTTATGGGTCGGTGTGTTGTGGGTGTTGAAGGGGAAGGTGTTTGAGTGTTTGGGTTAGAGTCTTTCTTTTTGTTTCCTCGGGTCATTAAC
>JANVCL010000007.1:7946389-7975721 GCA_026546855.1 Erythroxylum incrassatum
CACATAAATAAATAGCTGAGATTTATTGGACACAATAAAACACCATAATATTAGACAGAAGATCTGAACTCCTTAATTATAAGTCTCTTGATTTACATGTTGTTGTCAACAAAACACAGCACAAAAAAGGGGACTTGCAATGGGAATCACAAAAAGAGTACAAGAAAGAATCGTTTTCACTTCTCTTTTGTTCTTAAAAATATAATCTTTGATAAAAAAAATAATCTTTGAACCACCGATCACCAAAGTCCTTTTGTAAGTAGCTGGTCTTCGCTTAAGTAAAATTTGAGGTATGACTCCAGTTTGTAAATGTAGCAGTGTTAAATACTTAATAACAGTATTAAACAAGTGTTTGGAGTCTCGTCAAATATGAGCGAGAATTAATTTGAGTATGATATCGGATTAAAAGTGTCATTGACAATTTTATTCAGTAAATTGTTGATTTGACAAAATTTGTGGTTTCAATATCAGGGGGGGAAAAAAATCAGAAACCAGCAAATGGTGACTACTTTGAACTTGATAGAGACAGTAAGACAATGAACATCTGCTTACATAATCAACAATGAAACTACAATTTCCAACAAAACTAGGTCCACAAATCAGCCCGGCCCATGGATAAAATTTTGAATCAACTTAGTTTCGGTTTGACTTGGGTTTGGAAGTGTTGGCTTGATCCAACCTGACGCCAATTCGAAAAAAAAATGTTGTTTTGGCCCGGTCCAATAAAAGTTGAATAGTTCAAGTTCAATTAGATATTTAGCCTGCATCAGAATGAAGATGTTTCTGCATTGTATTTGTCTTCCTGTCAGGGAAATTCTTTTCCCGTTTATAGCTGCTAGCCTCTGCCATTTTCTTGGCCATCTTCAGGAGTTTCTTGGCACTGATCATTTTAAGTGAAACCCTGTAGATTGAAGAGGAAGGATTGAGTTGTGGAGATAAGTAGATATATAGGAGAGAACCAAAGGAGACACTGCTTGTGACAATGTTTCTCAGTTCAAGAACTTTGGTGGGTTCCAAACTATGTGGAAACCAACAAATAACTGATGTTGCTAAGTAGGTTAATGACACAAGGGGACAGGACCTGAAGAACCACATGAAACATAGCAGATAAGAGGAATTTGTCAGCATCATGAACATCTATACCACCTTATAAAAGTTTGGTGAACATGAATGATTTGGAAGGATAGTACAAGCGTCATGTTAGTGATTACGTGATGGTTAACCCGATTGGGCCACAGGCGAAGTACAGGCTAGCCTTAAGCCTATGTCCTTAACTAGGATTTTCACTTAATTGCTGTTTTTGTTGATGTAATTAAAAACAAGAAAAATCCATATCCTTTAACCTTTTACATAATAATCTTCATTAGTGCTTTGAACTCAATTTTCATAATGTTAGACGTTTTTGTCCCAAAGGATAATTTTGTCCATGTCTCATAAAGTTCGACAATATTAATTACAATTTTGATTTTTAAATAAATTATCGGTTAAGTTACACTATTTGATCCAGTTAAAGATAATAAAGTAGCCCAATAAATGATCTAGATTAATGGGTCGAAGTCTGGATAGAAAATAGGTCCCGATTAGTGTGGACCGGATCCTTATCGACCTTGTGATAGGGAAACTCGATATGGAAGTTATATAAAAGTAAAGTCTCCTGCAGTTACTAAGTAGAGGATTCTCGAGCATAAAGATTTCTGACCTGTCAGGGAAGTTCAGGATTTGAGGAAATTGTAGAAAGACCTTGTCCGTGAACTCGTGAGCACTTTTTATTAAAGGCCCCGGGAGATGCAGAGTCGTTTGGAGTTTAGAATCGACATCAGAATCAGAGATGAAACTGAAATCTAAATATTCTGCATTACTTTCATTTTTAATCATTTCATATAGATTCGGGGTACGTAATAAGGCTCTTACTACGTACAGCCACATAATTCTCATGAATTGATTATTTCTAAATTACTTTTTCCAAGTACAACGGTGCTAAAAACCTTATGCTCCGTGAGAAAAAAAAAAGGAAAAAAGAAACTTCTAAGTGCCAAACCAAGACATTAACAAGTGACAACCCAGTGGGTCCGCCACGTGGAAAAAACTGATAAATCTAATCCACATGAACTGATAACTGATACTTTTGCTCCTGAAAATGCTCCACTGCATCTTCAATTTTGTTCTTGCTCAGGTTTGTACAGATCAGAAGCAGAGATAGTTCATGGGATTCTCCAAAAATGGTCTGAAACTATTGATGTTGTTGTGATCGATATGTTTTAGCGAATTAAAATTCAAAAACAGTAGTGAGCAGAAGATTGATTTTCAGGTTGGTTTTGACGATGAAGAGAATAAGAAAATGAGCATCTACTGTTCCTGGAAGCCATGGACATGACAAGAGCTTTCTCCATTTCTTCTCCTACTCCTGCTCTGATAAGAGAAACTGCATACTCCATGAAGACTGCATCGCATGCTAACCTGAGCGGACCATTTCCTGGTAACCCAAACTCTTCCTCAGACATTATCAGTAGTTCCTTAAAGATTGGACTATTGAGATAAAAAATGGGAAACACAAATCGTTTCTGATCAGTTGTGTATGCAGCAAAATGGCCTTTATCAGCAACTGGTTTCATTTCATTTCCAGGTATGGTAAGTCTTTTCCTCTTCAAGCCAGCTAGTCTTTGCCACTTCCTTGCCATCTTCACAAGCTTCTTGGGACTGATATTCATGACTTCCTGTTACTGAATTATTTGGTGGAAGTTGGGAAGGAGGAGACGAAGAAGGCAGTATAAGTTCTTGGGGACCAACTTATATATATATAAAGATATTGATAAGGGAACATGTGGTTCCCTATCTATGGCCCTTAGTGAACAAACAGGTGAAACTCAGGATATTAATGGAGTTAGGTGCAGCTATGGATTGCTGGTTTAGGTTAGATCATCAAGAAAACGGCAGGAGCCACAGAAATTAGTTACACTTGTTCAATCTTCTGGGATTCAAATCTTTTTTGTGATCAATTTATAGCTAGTGATCTCTGTCCCTAGGGATGGAGTAGCTTGGCAAATTAGTAAGAAAACGTTAATGGAGTTTGGCAGGTTTAGGAATGAGTCTTTTTAAGACAAGGTAAGACGGTTCCTGTTTTTATATGAGCCACCCAACATGAAAATCGACATGATGGATGACGACACTAGTAATGTAAAGAGGCAGTCATAGGTCGGGATGGTCCAAACTGAATTGAAATAACAAATATCAAAACGACTTCGTTTTAGTATACTTGCAATAGAAAAATAATGGTAAAAATATGTATATATATAATTAAATATTATTGATATTACGATTTATTTTACGTTTTGAAATAATTAAATTCGATTTAAAATGATCAAATTATAATCGGTTTTAATTAATTCAAGTTGAATTTAAAAATTGAGTTGAAATATTATATTGATAATTTTTAATTGATTTAAATGTAATATTTATGTCACATCTATTTTACTGTTATTATTTTATAAGACTTTATGAAAGTAAAAAAATCACAAATTTTTTGATAATTTTAATTTTTTTAAAATTAATTAAACTAAAAAACCTTGTTCGTTTATTTTTAGGAACTGTTTGATTTCACTTTTATTTTTTTGTTGTAGTTTTTAGTTTTAATTTTAGTTTTAGTTTTAATTTTAGTTTTGTTTTTTAATTTTTAGTTTTGTTTTTCTTTAAAAAAATATTTGGTTATTAATATTAAAGTAGTTATATTTCTATCACTAATAATAATTACATACAAAATAAAACTTAACGATAAATTATTTTTAGTTAAATAAATTTATTTTAATCTTTTATATAATATTTATTAATAAAATAAAATATATATTTGTTGATAGTAATTTAGATTATGAAAAAACAGAAACAGAAAATAAAAATAACTTTTTATAATTTTGTAATTGTTTAAAACAAAAAGAAATCAAAATTAAAAATAAAAACAAAAAATTCAAAGAGATGGTTTTTTTTACGGATCTTGAAAATAAAAATAAAAATAAAAACAATTATAAAAAAACACATTTAGACGGTAGCAATATAAATTATAATGACTTGCCAAAGCTCAACTAGCAATGGACTAGAGGCCTTAGGCCTTTGGGTTTTTTCATATATGCTCCACCAAGGAACAGAGAACAAAAATGGCCACAAAAAATGAGCAACAGAACAAACTTGCACCTATAAAAGAAGCTGGAAAATGGCAATAGAAAAGTGACAGATGATGAGTTAGTATGTGGACACGTTCGAAAGGTTTATCTCTTCAAAGATTGGAGACAAAGTTCTGAAAAACTTCATTTGAAGTTAAAAGATTATAGCTTTTTAGTGTGGGAGTGTAAGAGAAGGACAAAGTTCTGCCATGGGAATCCTGAAACTGCCACTACACAGCGTCCATGGAGGAAAATCTCTTTTCCCAATTCCACAACCATTACTCTTAATTCAACCATATACCAAGTTCCTCCAATCACCTGGTAAAGTTTCCTCCTTTCCATTTTTCTTTTGCTTTTCTTTCTATCTTGCCCTTTTCATGTTTGTGGAAGAAAAGTGCAGAGAGTGAGCTAGAGAGATATCTTTATGAGTAATAATTGTACATATATGGATAAATGATGGTTGAAGTTCCATACTTTTCTTAATTTGGAGCTCATATTGGATTTTTTACTATTTAGTATTTCTTAAGTTATTTGGATTCCTAGTTATCATAGGATTAGCATATTACTTTTTAATTAGTTTTTCCTTTTCCTATTAGGAGTTGGATTAGGTCTTATACCAGTATAAATAGGCTGCCTATGCTTGATTTTTAGATATGTCTTTTATCAATCAAATAATTTTAATGCTTTTAGAGGTTTTTCTACAAACCCTAAGCCCTATTTCAAGTTCCAGCTACAATCTGCATCAATTATAGCCCATTCTATTCTACTTGTCTTAGTTTCTTTCTTTTTCCTTGGGATTGAGTATTGAATTTCTTAGAAGGCCTGTCTTCGGTGTTCTGTTCTATGTGTGTTATGTGTCTACCTTTTATTTCTTTTCTGTGGTAACATGTAGTAGATAATGTTTTATCACAGGAAATGTTGGCGTATTAAAAGGAGCACCTGGTTCACAATTCAGCACAAGAAGCACTTCAGGTTGCTTAAGTTAATTGTGTGAATTAGGCCTTATAAGTTGTGCTTAAGCTTCCCCTTTCAGTGGATATAGGGTTTATCATGTTTCTTTTCAGTGTCAGCACAGCCTGTGGTTGAGGAAATGGGGGATAAAACTGAGGAAAACCCAGTAAGTGGGGATTCCTTACGCCGTCGATTCCTTAATTTCTACGCTTCTCATGGTCACAAAGTTCTTCCAAGTTCTTCTCTAGTTCCAGATGATCCCACTGTTCTGCTGACAATTGCAGGAATGCTTCAATTCAAGCCTATATTTCTTGGGAAGGTAAGCAACTAGTTTGAATCCCAGATAATTCTTCAAACTTAACTCAAGTATGTGTACCATGGTTCATTACATGATTTTCATTTTCATTTTCCTCTTCTCTTGAATCTTGGATTGTATTATCATCTAACTTTCCTATTTGCAACAAAATTCTAATCTGACTTTTCTTTTTCATAAATGAGGATGTATGAGCCTATTTATGGGACTGGCACTTCTATTTAGGTTCCTAGAGAAGTTCCTCGGGCAGCAACAGCACAAAGGTGCATCCGCACTAATGATGTGGAAAATGTTGGTCGAACAGCCCGGCATCAGACATTCTTTGAGATGCTTGGGAACTTCAGTTTTGGAGATTACTTCAAGAAAGAAGCAATTAAATGGGCATGGGAGATTTCAACAGAAGAGTATGCTTGATTATAACATTGCTGTTATTTATTCAAAAACTTTGAAGTGATGTCATTTGAAATGAAGAATAATTTTGTATCCTGCAGATTTGGACTGCCCATTGATAGATTGTGGGTGAGTATATATGAAGATGATGATGAAGCTTTTGAAATATGGCATAACGAGGTAAAGATAACGGTCATCATTTGTTTTGCTTAGTGTAGTTAGCATCATTCTTTTTTATTGTATTATTACTCTCTAAGTGCATCAGAAGTTGCATCTTTTCTTAACTTGAACCTATAACAAATAGTTTTGTTATAGTTCTCTATATCAACCAAGTTTTGCTTCCAATCGTCTATTAGGGGCTAATGATTTGAACCACAAGTTTTTATCTTCTCTTGAAGCATGCAGCCTAGTTTTCTCTCATTTGAACCTACAATATACATTTCAAACTTTATGCTTATCTTATTTTATAATCTCGTCCGAGATACAATTAGCTTTCAATTCATTAACAGTACAACTATGCATCCGTCAGATGGGAGTTCCTGTTGAACGTATAAAGAGGATGGGTGCAGAAGACAACTTTTGGACCAGTGGGGTCACTGGTCCCTGTGGTCCGTGCTCTGAGCTTTATTATGATTTCTATCCTGAAAGGGGACATTCAGATGCAGTATGTTTCCTGTTGTTATAACTTTAGTCACAATTTTTTCCTTTTTACCAAAATTAAGAGGGGGTGGAGAGGGATTGTAGAGAACTCTAACTATGCAGAAGTTCTCATAAGTTTTTGATGCTTCCTTTCTTTTACTTCTCTGGATGATTGATTTGCAGGATCTTGGAGATGATAGTAGGTTCATAGAGTTTTACAATCTAGTATTCATGCAGTACAACAAAATGGATGATGGATCACTTGAACCATTAAAACAGAAGAATATTGATACTGGTCTTGGACTGGAGCGCTTGGCTCGCATCCTTCAGAAGGTGCTCATAAGTGTGAAGAAATTCAATTTTTTTTTTCATGTTAAAATCTTCAAATACTCTACATAACATGTCCTTTTTAAGTGGTAATTTTTATTTCAGCAGCATATTTTGTAGCAACATTTGGTTCAACAGTTAAAGTTTTATCTGTTGTGTGACTTCTAATGCAGGTTTCAAACAATTATGAGACTGACTTGATTTATCCCATTATAGAGAAGGCATCTGAATTGGCAAATGTATCATATGTTCATGCTGATGATCAAGCAAAAATGAAGCTGAAAGTATGACTGCTAATTCTGACTCCATTGGCAGAAATATATTATGAACCCTCACGACACATGTTACTTTTTTGTCTTGTAATGTACGCAGATTATAGGGGATCATCTACGAGCAGTAGTGTATCTCTTATCAGATGGAGTACTTCCATCAAATATTGGTAGAGGCTATGTAGTTCGTCGGCTTATTAGAAGGGCTGTGCGTACCGGTCGGTTGCTTGGTATAAAGGGGGATGGTAAGGGCAATCTCGAAGGAGCATTTCTGCCTGCAATTGCTGAAAAGGTGATAGAGTTAAGTACCCATATTGATTCAGATGTAAAGGCTAGAGCTACTCGAATTCTTGGGGAGTTGCAAAGGGAAGAATTTCGTTTTGTTCAGACACTAGAGAGAGGAGAAAAGTTGCTTGAAGAAATGATAGCAAATGCAGTGTCAAATGCTA
The DNA here is from genome assembly GCA_026546855.1 of Erythroxylum incrassatum. Taxonomy (NCBI): domain Eukaryota; kingdom Viridiplantae; phylum Streptophyta; class Magnoliopsida; order Malpighiales; family Erythroxylaceae; genus Erythroxylum; species Erythroxylum incrassatum. Next base: position 7,953,879 of record JANVCL010000007.1, read on the forward strand.
ATAAAACTGGAAATATACCGTGCTTATCAGGAAAAGATGCATTTCTTTTGTATGACACATATGGATTTCCAGTAGAGATAACAAAAGAAATTGCTGAGGAACACAATGTTGGAGTAGATATGAATGGTTTCGATATTGAGATGGAAGGTCAAAGGCGTCAATCACAAGCTGCACACAATGTTGTTAGACTTGGAGTTGAAGATGGAGGGAATCTTGTTGAAGATGTCTCTGACACTGAATTTCTAGGATATGACACCCTCTCTGCAAGGGCTGTAATTGAAAGTCTCATGGTTAATGGGAAACCAGTAATACAGGTATCTGAAGGAAATGAAGTGGAAGTTTTGCTGAACAAGACACCATTTTATGCTGAATCTGGTGGACAAATCGCAGATCATGGCTTTCTGTATGTTACTGATGATGAGAACAGAGAGAAAGCTGTGGTAGAGATCAAAGATGTTCAAAAATCTCGTACTAATATATTTGTTCACAAGGGGACTATCAGAGAGGGAGTTCTAGAGGTTGGCAAAGAAGTGAATGCTGAAGTAGATGCAAAATCGAGGCAGCGAGCTAAGGTCCGGATTCATCTGCACATAGCTTTTCTTCTCAGTAAATAATTTTATGGCAAAAGTTTACATACTGCATGAGATAATTTATACATCTCTAAATAACTAGAAATAGTATATTTTTTAGTACTTTTGAAGCAAAGCCTTCTTGCAGCATTTATATTAAAAAACATTCTACTTTGTCTATCGTAAGTCCTCAATTTCCTGCAGGTTCATCATACTGCAACCCATTTGTTACAATCAGCACTGAAAAAAGTTATTGGCAAGGAAACATCGCAAGCTGGTTCACTTGTTGCTTTCGATCGCCTCAGATTTGATTTTAATTTCCATAGACCACTCCTTGACACTGAGCTAGAAGAAATTGAACGATTGATAAATGGATGGATCGGGGATGCAGCAGTTCTCCAAACGAAGGTTGTGCCGCTTAGAGATGCAAAAGAAGCTGGGGCTATTGCAATGTTTGGAGAAAAATACGGAGAGCAGGTACAAGTTTCTGCCATGAACAAGATCAAATAAGTGTATCCTAATGGATATTAGCCTTTCAACCTCTGCTGAGCACTTTTATGCATTATGAAGGTTAATGAATTAGAGCTACTAGACTTTTAACAAATAAAAACAAAATGATAGGTCTATAAGTTACTCCTGAATTTTGAAACAAAAACTAAGAATCACTCACTTGTAAGTTATGCAATATGCAAAACTATTAGTATTATGCTAATAGGTCCTTAGAAATCACTCTTGGCAACAAAAGATCACACTTTCCAAGGCTGAAACTCATAATTTCTGAAAAAAAGTCACTCCTCTTTCTCTTTAATAAAGTCAAATACATATTATATAGAGTCTGCCCAATTAGTTCTTTAAAAGAGAATCAAATTTATTTTGTTCTTCTAGTAGCTATTAATTCTGAGCTAGACGAGAAACTTTAAAGTAACTCTATACTAATTCAGCTTCCATTAAGTAATTGACTAGTACACAATATTGATTAAAAGTTACTGTTAAACAAAGATATTACTACTGAGAATAACAAAGAGACTAAAGATACTATCATCGTTAACAGTTAAGCTAATAATGATTCTTCATCACACTATTAGACCATTGTACAGTATATGGTTTACTGTGTGACATAATAATGATGTTGCTAAGTTAATTTGTTAAAGGTGCTGGCCTTCTAGTTCAACTTTACAAATACATCCCCTGCATCCATGATAAGATTCAGCACAAAAACTTGATTCTATGATCTTTGGTGGACGAGATGAAACATCTAAAAGATTTTTATGCAAGTTAGGTACGTGTTGTAGAAGTCCCAGGTGTCTCCATGGAGCTTTGTGGCGGAACCCATGTCAGCAATACAGCTGAAATACGTGCCTTCAAAGTCATTTCAGAACAGGGTATTGCGTCTGGAGTCAGGCGTATTGAAGCTGTGGCTGGTGAAGCGTTCATTGAATACATCAATTCCAGAGATTCCCAGATGAAACGTCTATGCTCCATCCTTAAAGTATGTTATCTTTTTTGTCTTTTTTCATTATGTCACTTATTGAAAACTCAAATTGAACTCTTTTGAAAGGGGATGTGTATGTGGTGCAGTAATGAATAGTTTGCATTTAGCATCTATTTTTCTGTAACATGCATAAGTAGTTGTCATATAGCCTTCGAGTTGATGCATGTGAGATAGCATATACCATACTGAGCCTTGAATTGCTTACACCATACTTGAAAATTGAATTGCTCCAACTGTTTACTTCTGTTCCACATTACTTGAGGCTGAAGGCATGTCTTATCAATATAAGAAAGCTTTTAGCTAAGCATTTTCCAAACTGAAAAGATCTATTTACTTCATTTTGAAGGTGAAAGCAGAAGAGGTGACAACCAGAGTGGAAAACCTGTTAGAGGAGTTGCGCACAGCAAGAACAGAAGTTTCTGCTTTGCGTGCAAAGGGAGCAGTGTATAAAGCATCAGTTATTGCTAGCAATGCATTCTCAGTGGGCACTTCCACAACAGTTAGGTAAGTAAAACCTGGAGTAGAAGTACGGTCGTCCTGCTGATTACACAAGTGAACTCTTAAAGATCTCTAATGCTTTATTGTTGTCTCCAATGGCTCTTCTTGTGAAAAAGTTCAATTGGGCATATTTCCTTTACCAACACTCAGTTGAAACTAGTTTCTATAAGTATCATGAGCCATTACCTAGAGGCAATATAAACAGGTATATGCTATACATGAAAGGGGCATATTGAGGCCTTGGAATTCTATCATGGGCTCGATATGTAAATAGCTACAGAAGAATGTGAAATTCTTGTGCAACATAATGAAACAAATGATGTCATGAATCATTTTAATGGCTTGCAAATATTGTGACTTCAGGGTTTTGGTTGAGTGCATGGATGATGTAGATGCTGATTCACTTAAGAGTGCTGCTGAATATCTCATTGATGCTCTACAAGATCCGGCAGCTATAGTTTTGGGCTCCTGTCCTGATGAAGGGAAGGTGAGTTTAGTTGCTGCATTCACTCCTGGGGTTGTTGATCTTGGCGTTCAGGCAGGAAAGTTTATAGGTCCCATAGCAAAGGCGTGTGGTGGAGGAGGTGGTGGCAGGCCTAATTTTGCTCAGGCAGGTGGGAGAGAGCCTGAGCATTTACCGAAAGCATTGGAAAAAGCTCGAACTGATCTTGTCTCTATATTAACTGAGAAGGCAAGCTGAATGGTTCCTTAATTCTCATCACTACAATCCACATACAGCACATCTTGGTTCTGAAGACTGCAAAAAAGAATTTGATTGGATGCAGCACACAAAGTTCACACATATAGGGATACAAGCAACAACCGGAAAATCCATGGAAGTAGATCCTTATGCTTGATTCTTATGGTGAGGAAGAAGTTAGAAAGTGTAACGTTCACATGTGGAAGTTAAGTGTAACGTTCACATGTGGAAGTTAAGTGTTATATTGGAATTCCCTTGGGATGATCCGAGACAACCATTCAAGTAACAACAGCTTGAAAACACACAACTTTATTGCGTGAAAAAGTTGATGAAAAGTGCAACTTCACAATTGGATCCCTGTAGGATGGATGGAGCATTGGTTAATTCATTGTAGTGAGGATATCTCGGTATATGTAAGTGGCTATGCATTTTATCTGCAGGAAGTTCTTGTAGCATTGTTAACTATGTCTTTTCAAAGATTGATGAGCTGTGCAGAATCATTTCAGGTTCAATCCTTACATTTATCAGGAACGTATCAATACATCATATAGTTCTGTGAAAGCTAACGCCCGTTTGGTTTCATTTCTATTTTTTGGTTTTTAGTTTCTGTTTTTTCCTAAAAAGTAAAAACTTGTTTGATTGAAATTTATAATATAAAAATTCAAAATAAAAACTTAGTTGGATTTGTCATCCTATTTTTATTTTTGTGATTATACTCTTATGTTAATAATTTTAATATAATACATTATATTTTTAAATTAATTAATTATCATTATGACTAAAATTAAATTATATGCAAATTAAATATAATTAAAAAATTACACATTAATTATAGTCATTTTAATCAATACAAGATGTCCATTATATTATAATTCTTGAAATTATAATAGTACTATTATTTACAAAAAGAAACAAATTAATTAAAGATAATATAATTATTTCACATTTGTCTAACAATATTGTCTCGCTTTAAAGATATATTTCAAAGTTGTGTTGGAGTGATATTATGTTCCATTTGAGAACTTGCATCTTTATTTTTACTTCCCCTAATTTGTTATATTTTCAGTACAACTGTCAAATAATTCATCGCTTTGTGCATACATTCTAATATAATTGTGTATAATATAACAAGCAATAAAGATGTAGTTTTGTTTCTTCATATCATAATTTGACATGTTTCTAAGTATAGAGAATTTTGCTGTTAGAACGCCAAAACATCTTTCAATAACATTTCTTAATGAAGAATGCCTATAGTTAAACAATTCATGTGGACCTTGAGGTCTTCCTCTACTTCTATAATCTCGCAAATAATATCTTTCACCTCAGTATGGTGAAAGAAATTAAGGCATATTAGTGTAACCTGAATCAACCAAATAGTATTTACCTAATATATAACGAACATAATATTAACAAAAATATATTAAAAATGAATCATAATTACTATATTTATTTCAAATAGTTTAATACCTTATGGAGTCATGAGAAATTGATTCGCTGGATTTATCACTGTTTTTAAAAGAACTCGAGAGTCATTTGAATTACCTTCCCATCCAGCTATTACATACGTAAAACACATGTCAAATTAACAACAACATATAAATTTTATGTTAGATAAATTCTATTGCCTCTATATGGTATTTGTTCATCGATCAGAACATATGCATCAATTTGTATACTGTAATAACCTGTTCCTATATTTAGGGATTTATGGCTAAATTGAGAAAATCCTATGACATTATATGACGTGTGGTTGGGTCGGCTGTGCTAGGCCCAGGCCCATCTCCACACGAACACGGCCCGGCCGCCCCATCAGGTGTTAGACTCCCATGCAAACACAAAGATCTACGTAAGCCTAGCATCCACGACATATATAAGGTACTATTCCTACCGGATTCAGGTATGAGATTACAACTCTACTTTTCTATATTTTCAGCAACCAAAACCTAGACAAAAACACTAACTTGAGCATCGGAGGGGCCTCCCGGGAATCAACTCCCGGCCTGCCGTTATTTATTTTGCAGGTATTTCACAGTCAGAATCGCATAGACCATGGATCAAAACAACGACGTTCAACCTCAGCAAGATCAGACTGAACCAGATTTTATTATGTTTTCTATGTTTATTTCATTCTTATAGATGACGATTTTAAGGAGTAAACACGAGATTTAGTGCAACTTTATCCACAACTATCAAATTGAGGTGATTTTGAAATCATTAGAAAGCTAATTTGATGCACAAAAACTTTGTAGAATATATGAGGAGCCAATTCTAACTTATAAATTTCAAGCAGTGGAAAAGTTTAAGGAGTAAAGTATAACAAACACACCCATTTTTTGTACAATATAAGACCCATACCAAATTAATTTGACTGAGACTATAAGGTTCTGATCATGTATCTCATACATAATATATATCAAATATACGCAACAAAAAATAAACTGGAACCTCAAAACCAGATCTACTCATACATATAGATATAGAAAACAAAAACATGAAATGTAAGATGTTTACATATCTTCCCGACAATCTCCTTCATTCTTTAATCTTCTCCATATTGGGTTGTCGTAAACTAAAACAATCAACATAGATCGTCTCTAATGAAAGTCCACACGAAGATAGAAGGATGAAACCTTACTAAAAGATGACTAGAATTCTTTCTTTGTGCTAGCAAAGACAAGAACTCTTATGAGAGTTAGAAAGAAAAAGAGTGTGTGTATGACAAAGAACCTTTATTTTTCTTATGTCTTACACAAGATGCATGAAAATGGTGATTATTTTCTACCCTTTTTGGCCTCCCATAACCCCCATTAATGATGAGAGTTAGAGAGAAAAAGAGTGTGTGTATGACAAAGAACCTTTATTTTTCTTGTGTCTTACATAACATGCACGAAATGATGATTATTTTTTGTCCTTTTTGGCCTCCTATAACTCCCATCATTAAAGAAGTTAATGAACAAATTGGTAGCCAACAACACTTGTTTCTAATCCATTCCATGCAACATTTTCTACCACGATCACATCGCGATACAATCTTGAAACACTCTTTCATATCTTGAATCACCATTCAAGACCATTTTACTTATCCTTCGGATCTCCTATGTGTATGACCCATTAGATTCCCGATTATGTTGACCACTTGAATTAACACTTAATTCAAGTAAGTCAAAAGTGGTATCTAACAACATGTCATGACTCCCAATTAATCGAAAAATCAGTGGTTTGATTACGAATCCTTCTATACGCAATGTTGTCATGCAATTTGTCCTTTCACCATCTATACCCAACTTGATTCAGAGTATGGTCAAAGTGTCAACTCTCACTAGACTGACTATGTCACATCTAGTCCAAGTGATATTAGATCTTGTCCTGAGGATCTCATTACTCTATGTATCATTGAATACTCTCTTCATGACACATATCTGCTCTGGCCAGAGACTCCCGAGTAATGACCCCGATAAGAGGTCGTGGGTATCATCTCCTTCTATCAGGAGTGGTGAATCCTTTATTTTCTATTCAATTACCTCTGAGTACCTCAAGCTGTAATCAATCACCACCCTATGAGTAACTCTTAAAAGGTACCGATGAATAAAGTCAAAGCACAGGATCAGTATCTGAGATATCGTTGAGCACCTCAAGTCAAAGGATATTTGCACTATTACTATGATGAGACTATCATTGACACTGGAATAGAATATCCATTTCATTGTCTCATAGCAGGTTAATTTAATGTACTTACTACCTTTAGTAAGCATCCACATGTTAACTCTAAACAACTCATGTCTACAGCTTATGAGATCTACTGCTTGACCCAATTAAGGAGTATAACATGTGCTAGTCTATCCGAATTAATGATATCCTATCTTATTAATCCTATGACTAACGAAAGTTTAGATACTAACATAATTACACATGATAGGAATCTCATAATCATGATCTCATTATGATTTCCTCCATGCTATGTTTTGTATCAAGGAATTTATTAAATTAATTTAAGATCAACATCAAATCCATAAATGTATGAACATCGAAATAATGAAAAATGCCTTTATTAATCATAAAAATTATTTGTACAATAAATGCTAAAGGTAATTGATTAATTGTGTTAAGGGTTTTAAGGGGATTTAAAACCTAGATATTAATTTTCTGATATGGATAGTTTACTAAGTGCTTAATTATGTGACTCAAATTTGCATCCTATTTATTTTACTTGCTTAGTTTTATTTTCTTTTAAATTAAAAATCAAAATCAATTACGTAGACTAGATAATAGAATAATGGTAATTTCTAGTACTTATAATCATCGTGGGATCAACATTTGTCAGTAATAACTACAGTTACGTTGTACACTTGTGGTTATTTCAATATTGATACTCATAAAAAGTCAACCAATGTGTTTGCCAAGGCCTTTAATAATCTTGAGATGGTCTTCTCATTCATAATGTTAACACAACATTCCTAGCCAATGTCAACCAAAAGATACCTAACATTTGCTTGTCCAGTAAATCCCGCTCGTCCTTTGCTATGGATTCTAGCTTCTTCTCATTAAGAGGGAGGTGTAGACTTTTCTATTACCAATAATCTTCAATCTGCATCTTCCAAAACCCAAAAATCCTTCCCATTAAAGTTTTCGATTTTCACCTTTCCGTCCTCCATTGTTGTAAATCCAGTGACTTCCTAACCTTGCTTCGATGCCAGTTGTTAGGATTGATATCTATAAATATTCAACAATAATAAATTTGCAAGAAAGAAAATTAATGGTACAATATTTTTATGTGGTTCAGCCGTTTGCCAACATCCACAGTCGAATTTTATTCTCTCATCTTTTGGCGTACAATGACAGAATACCATGGATATTGAAAACTTACAATAAAAAATAGAAACAGAATCCTACCCAAACTGCAATAGAATATGGAAACTAATTGAATTATTTCCTGCTAGAAGTAAAAGACAACTCTCACCAATACAAGGAAATTAAATATTCTCATTAGGATTTACATCCCAAGGTAAAACACCAACCGAATTGAACTATCTTTACTATGATTTTTTTTGTTTATCAAAATATCAATTCTAAGAAGAGCTTATTATAATTTGTGAATTGCTTGTTAACAAGGTTTTAGCAAGGTGCGCGTGTCGATTACCTTGAAACCGATCCCATCTTATTGAATAAACTACATAAGCCCTTAATTTTCGCTTATAATGAAATTGAGAGCAGGTATTGTTTGTGCACTCCAATTGGGTGGTTAATTTTGAAAGTTATTCGTGCTCGGCATTCACATCACTTCCGTTTAGGCCAAAAACTACCGAAGGATAAAACATTACGAGAAAGATAACGTTGTTTCTTGCAAAATAATACTCTATGCTGAAAAAGAAGATTGGGAATATTTGGATTCTAGTGTGGCATGGCGATCCAAATTCCAAAGGAGGGGAATATTTGTAACGTGGAAATAAATGACCTCGTCAATGGCTTCGAAATGAAGAAAGGGTAAGAGCTACAATTGGATGTCACACAAGTCCAAGCTAGGTACGAAGGGATGATCCAAAAAGTTGAGTGATCTACGGACAAATTACAAGTCCGTCCAAAGCAAACAGACAAAGGAAGAATACAGGTTAGTCCCTCCATTCTGCCCAAAGGCCCTTTTTGAAGAGGTCCATGATGACTTGGTCACCTATCGGCACGTCTGTTCGTTCCATTGTTTTCCCTCGACTAAAATACACATACAGTTTCTTTGTCAATATCATAAAGCATCATCATGATCATCATTATTGTTATTATATTTGAGGCATAGTCAGTGTGGAAGTTGATTGCTCGGGATTTAAGTGTAAGTTGTGTGTCCATTAATAACTTGGTAAGTATCACTGATTGTTTCCAAGGAAGCCAAATGGAAGGCGAGGTGATAATAGTAGGCGTTGATGCTGCCAAAGAAATAACAGATTATGCACTGGAATGGGCAGTTTGCAATGCTGTGACCAAACCTACGGACGTTGTCGTCGTACTTGCGGTGCTTCCACAGGATTTTGTTGGACGAGATCCATTGAATGCGTCCTATGACAATAATCATCATCTTCTTTCATGTATGCTGTCCTGAGATGTTTTACTTGGACAAAATAGAGGGATACGACTGTATATTCTGATTGTGTAATTGGTTGTAGGCCTACCAAGGAGATGGAGCATCGGAGGAGGTCGTCACAGAAACAGTAGGGAATGTTCAACTCACCCTATTCATCACGCTGCTGCTCTCGTATCTGATAAAGCCAAGTCCCAGCAAATAATGAATGCCTGTATGCATATGATGCGCCAATTGTGCTTGGAACACAACAAGCAGGTATTACAGTTACCTTCGACATTCTTAATTGGAAACTGTATTTTCTTTAAAATAAATAAAATTGTACATATAATCATATATATTATTTCTTCTTTTGTTGGTGAGTTAGCTTCGCGGTCGAGTAACAGTTACAGAAGATGCAGGGCCAGGGTCAGTTGCCAAAGTAGCCAGAGACATGGAAGCGACCTGGGTGATTTTAGACAGGTGATTAACTAAAAGCTACCCTTTCCCATGTCACCATATCTTAATAATTATAATTATCTGATAAAATAAGCATGTTGAAAATAATATTAATAATGATATATTATTACATCAGAACAATTAAATATAAAGCAGACTAATAATACACAATAAAATTATTTTATTATATTAAAATAAATAATTTATAATTATTTTAATTATTAAATCAAAATTCATTTGAAATTTATATATTCTAAAGATATTTTAAATTTAATTATTTTTATTAAATTAAATTTATTAATCTAATTACAAAATAAAATAAATTATAAAATAAAATAAAATTATTAATAATTAATTTTGATTAATTAAATGTATAATATTAAATTAAATTATTCATAAATTTTATTAATAGTCAATGTATTAAATAACTCAAATAAATAAAAATTTTCACTAATTTTGAAAACAAAAATAGAAAATAAATAAAAACAAACAGATTATTAACTTAGTATCAGTTTTTTTAACTCATGGATTTGGGCAGTTCATAATTTCAATAGTATGTTATTTCAAATTTCCTCTCTATTATACGAATTACAATTGACGGATTGGTCATATAATTGTACCATAATGTCTGAAGAAGAGTGAAGTTGGTAAGCCTTAAAGCCTCCAATTTGTTCATGTTACAGGCACCTGAAGAAAGAAGGCGACATCTGCGTCAGACAACTGAACTGCAACATTGTAATCATCGACCATGCTCTTTCAATAGTCTTGAAGTCAGTCAGCGGCGTATCAAGAAAGAATAATAATAATAATAATAAGCTTCTTGCAAGTGAAGACGAAAAGATTAGTTTAACGAATGATAACTTCAACAGTGCAACCACAGGAAGTAGCCTTGGGATAGAGAGTCCAAATTCCGACTCAGACGTTTCAATATCACTATCAAGCGCGGAGAAAGGGAAGTCCTGCAATTGTACTGCAAGTCCTTCCAGTGAGTACTCCATGTCAAATAGTCCTCCTGTTTTTCGCTTAGATTCTGGTTACATGCATTACCAAGTCGACGCACAGACAGCTTGTAGTAGCCCCTCTACAAGTAATACTAAATCATGGACAACGGATATGGGTTCAAGTTTGATTGTTGAAGAATTGTGTAATAAATCATCAAGTAGTCCCGTGGATCGAAAAGTTAGGAGCCATAGTGGAAATTTAGGCATCAAGAATGGTAGGAAAATAAACTTGTCATCTTGTTATCAAAAGTCGTTTTCTGTTTAACTCTTACCACGAAACTGATCATACAGGAAAAGTTCAAAGTAGCGGGACTCCTGCTGGAACTTTTCCAGCCAGAAGGTCTACGGGTTCAATGTCTGGATTGAAGAAACCTCGAGAGAGGTTAAGCTGGCAATTACAACCCATTTCAAGAGAACTTTCTGAAGAGAAATCTTCTTCATCGGAGATAGGAAGAACCTCAAGCATCAGAAGGGCAATGTCTCTTTCACTCAAGCGTAGGCCAACACCGCCACCTCTTTGCTCCATTTGCAAGCACAATACCCCTGCTTTTGGGAAGTCCCCAAGGAAATTTAGCTACAAGGAGATTGAATTAGCAACTTATGGATTCTCTCAGGATAATCTCCTTGCGGAAGGTGGAAACGGCTCAGTTTACAAGGGTATGTTGGCTGATGGGCAAGTTGTGGCAGTGAAGCAGTACAATACAGTAAGTGCTCAAGGAGCATCCGAATTTTGTTCAGAGGTTGAAGTATTAAGCTGTGCTCAGCACAGGAACTTGGTTATGCTCGTTGGCTATTGCATTGAGAAAAAGTGGCTCCTCATTTATGAGTATGCCTGTAATGGCTCTCTAGACAAGCATTTATACAACAGTAAGTTAATGTTTCTCTTGTAATGCTGTTTCTTCATCTATTTGATATATCAGAAAAATAACTTTGGTTATTTAATTATAATATTCAAAAACCAACCCAGGAAAAGAAGAAGATGAGGTTATGGCCTGGCATGAAAGAATGAAGGTCGCTATAGGGGCTGCTAGAGGTCTGAGATACCTTCACGAAGATTGCCGAGTGGGCTGCATTGTTCACAGGGATTTCAGGCCTCACAATGTCCTCTTAACACATGACTTTGAACCCATGGTTAGTCAATGTTCATAACAACAATCTTCAATTGCTAATATCACATAGTTTACTACAGGTTTGGCATAAGTTATTGTTACTGTATTCATATATATACTAATAACATTTTCTATCCACATAGGTAGGGGACTTTGGGCTAGCAAGATGGCAGGTCGACGGCCAGTCAGTTGAGGAGACTCGTGTCATTGGGGCTTTTGGGTATTAATGTCCTTACGTTCATTCTCTTGTTTTCCATTTCTCACATTGATCTCTTCAGACATACATCACACTATGAAGGGAATTCTATGAGCCTGTGCTCGCTAATATATGTACTTTAACTGCACTCTTCCCTACATTTCCTACCTTTTCTTGCGTCCAATATCTCTACTTGTTACAATAAACTACCCATGTAAACAGTGACGGAGTCAGAAATTTAAGATAGGGAGTCCAAAATTTAATTTTTTTAAATTTTGGGGGGCTCAATACACCACTGACCCTTAAATAACTATATCTTTTTATATATATATATTAAAAATAATTTTTTTAAAAAAACTTGGGGGCCATTGACCCCCAAATTTGTATGTAGCTCTGCGTGTAAACTAGACCAATGAAACTAGCTCAATTACTGAGGATGAACGTTGAACTGACCTTGTTTGTTAGATTCCGTACTCAATTGTCTCTTAATTCCCTTCTGGGGAAATAACTCAGAAGAATTGAAGAAGCCATGTCGTGTGACATCTTATGAATGTTACACATCATTGTTCTTCTCTGTCAACATTCCATTATACACAATTCTGTTACAAGCTACTCCGCTGTAACGACTTTGTAGGTATTTGGCTCCTGAGTACACACAAAGCGGGCTTGTAAACGAAAAAACTGATGTATATGCATTCGGGGTTGTTCTCTTGGAGCTATTGAGTGGCATTAGATCGACAGAGTTCTCAAGAAGTACAGGACAACAATTTGTACTTCAACTGGTAAATTTCTTTTTATTCCTCATATGGACAAGTGTCAGCATATGCACACATGTTATAGGTACGCACGGTACGTACCTAGTGGAACAGCATATGCAGACATGTTAAAGTTACTCACGATACCTAGTGCTACAAGGATTTGATTTCTTGTTCAGTAATTGATGTCGAGAAACATGCATGTTGATTTAGTGTTGTAAGCAGTGCACACTAAAGCTGCTTTCTGATTCTGCTTTGATTACTGCAGGGAAATCCATTGCTCAAAAAGAAGACGATCAAAGAGATGATAGATCCTCTGTTGGGGCAAAATTTTCATAAGGCAGAAGTTGACAGAATGATGTATGCAGCCAGTTTATGTCTATCACCAAATCCGGAAGGAAGACCAAGGATGTCTAAGGTAACTATCTATCTTAAACTCTATTAGGACTCGTATAAGTGGCTCTCATAATTGAATGATACAGGTCCTTAAACTATTGGAAGGAGACGTGCCCATCGAATATCCTCCCAATAATAGAAAGCGTGTTTCTGAGAGTCCAAGGCTGTCTATGAACAACCTCTACCATAGTAAAACTGTAAACAGAACCAGTGGACTAAGCAGCAAACTGAAGACATCGTCACCCTCCAATGAACATAAAGTGACAACAAGAGGCATTCCTTCCCATCGAGCTGATGTTGATGTGAGCGGCGAATATCGATCGTATTTGCAAGGTTCACTCACAAAGTTTTTCGGTAGTTTGGATATTCACTGAGGCGCGTGCATGAGAAAATTCAATACACTAATGTGTTTTCTTAGCATCAATATCTGGCCTCCTTTTAACAGAATAACCTTTCCCTATTGAAACAAAACATAATGGTCATAACATTTGAGAGTTGACAATCCACCTCTAAATGTCTGTTCTATAGTCTGCAAATATTCATTTCGAGGGCATAAGTGAGTGAGGCTCATTTTTCTTAATTTTGGTGGGCATAAGTCTTTGTTGTCACGCCTCTTTTAAATTTACATGGAACAAGGAAAAGTGGCATATCTTTGCCTCGATAACAACAAGGATGTTTGTTCTTCCAGTAGCAACATCTTAATAAGCTTAAATCGATCGCTGTTGAAAACTTCTATGCATTCCATTAAGGACATCTTAAGATTGATATGGCTATGGCTTAATCACATGCTTGCTTATAAGATGGAAAGACCTGGCAAATCAGAAGTTGTTTGCATTAACGATGACCACAAGGCGGCTTCAGTTTGTCTTTCGTGTCCTTTGGCTACTAGAGACTGCAAAAGCTTCGCATAATTGTGGTAGATTTTCTCCTCGTGGGCAAGAAACAGAATGATAAAATAAGCCATCCTTTTCGCTAATGGAGCTCATGAAATCATCATAACCAGATCAATAGACAAAAACCAAAACAGTAGATCAAATATGATGTGTATCTACGCCGTGTACAAAGAACTTGAATAAGACAGAAACTGAATAACAAGATCAGTCAATAATTCGAAGCTTGTCAAGAACAGAACAATCAGACACAAACTACAGCTGAAATTGAGACGGACCATGTAGCCTCAAAAGTCAAAACAGTAGCAAGGAAGATGAAGGGACACTAAAACACTTTAAAGTCCTTCTTCAGCAATCAATAGACGTCAATTCTACATTCTTTTTAGCAAATTATTGAAGTGGAAGCACTTAAACAGATATAAATATAATTATACGTACATATATATGATCTGTTAAACATCGGGGAACCAAGGACACTCGAGCCGTTGAAACACAGATTGAGATTACTCTTTAACTACTTATCAGCGTCACCTGGAAGTTGGAATCTAACCCTAACCTTTCGAGTTTTGGCGAATCTGTTCTGTTTCAGACAAGGCTTCAACTTCTGGTCTCCAAGCTGTTCCTCACGAAATTGAGCTTCAGTACAAGAGGTGCCATTTGATGAAACCAAAGCTCTTGGCTTGTGAAATGAACTGATAGGCTTTTGCTGCTTAGAACCCCGGCAAGACTTGTACCTATTTTCACCCTTTAACGAAGGAAAAGTTGGGTGTGGTTTCTCTGTAGTATTTTGAGAATACTTTACAGTCCTCTGTTCAAAGCCTGAGTTGATAAAGGGATCATTTCTTCCAAGAAGAGGATGGTGATGTTGATCACTTTTAGTGGGAAGACAATTTAGTAACAAGCAACCTTCTTGAATTTCAAACTTGCAATCTATTTTCCGTCGTGTTTGAACAGATTTTTCATAATCAGAATCATTCTCCATTAATAATTGTCTGAAGTATTGCGGAGAACTCTTAAAATATAACTCTGTCGAATCTCCTTCCTCATGTTTCAGGGCCAAAGCCGTCGATGTTGAATGGTCCTGAAACCTGCTTCTTTGACGTAATCGGTGGACAGTATGGTAAGGAACGACGTAGAAAACATTACCAGGCTTTAAAATGGACTCAGGTCGAACAACAATCCAAGGATACCTGAAAAAATCTGAACGAGTAACGCAATGTCGAGGATTCCGACGCATGATCTCTGCCGCAGTTATGGGGTTCTCATGAATCTGTACAAAGTGTCCGGGGTATACCAACTTCAGAACCATACCCCTCCGGTCGCTGATGTCTGCATCCATAGTCTCAAATCTCGATCGCTGACGACCGACAGTAATCCGGGGAGTCAAAGGCAAGGCAAGCACTTCTGTTGTAATGTGTGGATAATTTGCATACATCGGCTAACTGACAATTTGAGCTGGCAATCACACGCTTTTTAGTTAACGTTAAATCAAACATAGGAGTTTTCACTCTATGGTAATACAGCATTGGAAAATTAAGGGCTACAAGAGCTATGTTCCGTTGCTTTGATGCTCTCCCACAGAAATCTGAAATCTAGGTTTCAATACCTCTCTTGTAACTTTATTACTAATACTTTGAGAGATTTAAGATTTTTTAATTATTAATGCTAATTAACTGTTTGACTAGTTACATTTAATTAACTGTTTGACTAGTTCCTGCAGCCAAGGAATTAGTTACTGATTCTGCCGGTGGATATAGCCCGGTGCACAAAAAAAAAACTGTAATAGAGTCTCTTTCACATGCAAAACCTTTTAGGAGGTGAGCAAAAATATTCATGTATTCACCCATAAGCACATGTTTACAAACACTGTGAGCGTCTTGAGAAGCACCGTGAGCATGAGCATGGGTGAAACATTGTGAGCGAAACACCGTGATTGAGTGAGACAGACGAGAGCGTAACACTGTGACCGAAACTCAGACCTCGTGAACAGTGTCTAGATGAGAGAGAGGCTGGCGATTGGAGGGAGACTGAGTTCAGTTGGCAACTTTATCCTACCATGAAGATCCTGCTTCTTGCTTAGATTTCCTGGTGTTCTGGACTTTAGTGCCTCGAGCTATACTCTCTTTTACTCCTGGTAACTTCTTAAACTCGCTGCTAACTTGGTTCTTCTCTCTTCCTGTTTGCTTCTTGTGTCTATACCACTCTCCTACCTTTTTTTGTTGTTGTTGTTTATCTTAACATCTTCTGCTTCATTTCCCTCCTGTCTTCTTTCTCATTCACGAACTGGTTACTCTGATCACCTCTTATCTTTCAGTCCTCATTTTTAACCAGCAGTCCATACTGTCTGAATTGTTCCCACCTTTGAATTCGTCCTCTTCTTCTTTTCCTAAGCTTCCTTCCTCCTCTTCCAATCCTCCTGCTTCTTTACCTGTTGCACCTCTTAAAATGCTCATGAGCAGCCTCCAACACCTCCAGCAAAACACACCTGGGTGCAAGTTGTTGGGAATCACAATCCAGATTCAAAACTCACTTTCTGTCTTTCTGATCCTACCTTGGAACACCATGTTGTTTCTCCTCCACTCTCCATTCTTCCAAAGGGTTGATCAATGGCAATCCACCTTGATTGGATTTTTCTTGGAAAGACGAATTCCCTTTCAACTTATGAAAAGTTGGGCTGCTGCAAATTGGAAACAGTTTGGACTCTTGGAAATAATACTGAATAATGAGGATATTTTCTTATTTGGATTCAACTCTCCTGATTCTGTCACTGTGGTTTTTAAGGCAAGCCCTTGGCATATGAATCAAAAGCCTTTTCTGGTTCAACCTTGGAGGCTAGGGAATATATATTTGATGAACTTAAAAAGACTAACATTATGGGATTGTATATATGACATACCCTTAGAATATTGGCTACTAAGGGTTTTAGCCATTTAGCTAGCTAGCTCAATTGGAAGACCATTGTGCCTCGACCAAGCCAATACTGAAACAAAAAGGATCAATTTTGTGAGAATTTGCATAGCAGTGGAGGCATATGCAAATCTGCCGAATGAAGTTGCAAGAATGAGGTTCAACGACAGCTTGGAACTTGTGCAGGATAGGGTTAAGATTACCTATGCTTGGAAACCTCCAATTTTAGAGACCAAAAGAGGTGTGGAAGCCAACTGGTAGAGTTTTCCTTACAGATAGTTATGAAGAACTCACTCAAAAGGACCTTCGTAATTCTATTGAAGATAATGGTGGCAATATTCCTACTGAAAATATACCAACCATTGGGAAACTTGATGAGAATCTAACTTTAACTCCACTTTAAATGCCCAACTGCACATCCAAAGTTGTTGATAGTTCTTTAATTTCAGGTATAGGTGAGAGTATATCTCGAAGACTGATGAAATAGTAGAAACCGCATGCAAAATTGAATGTTTTAAATCAGTAGGGGAATGTAGTTTATTGGATAGAAATGAGCCTAATGAGGCTGGAATTGTTGTAGTAGTCCAGGTTGATAATGTCATCATGGAAGGTCAATCTCAGTTGGATATTGAAGCCTTCTAAGTTGTGTCTTCTATAATAAAATTCCAAAGGAGCAAGGGTTCTAACTGTAAGGGTAATTCTCATCAATGTCCTTTATTGTTTGGAATGTAAGAGGACTTAATAGTCCTCTTAAGCAACAAGTTTTTAAGGATTTTATCTTTAAAGAAAAACCAATGTTACTTGCTCTTTTAGAAACTAAAATAAAGCTAGAGAATCTCAGAAAGCTTGACTTTTTATGGAAGCATTGGAGTGTTGTTTCCAACCAGGCTCATCACTTCTTATGAAGAATTATTGATAGATGGATATTTGGCTACATTTTACCACCCATCTAGAAGGAGTGCACAACTGTGCATTTTTGCATGCTCATGCACTTTCAAGATACTTAGCAGATTTTGATTATGCATGGTCCTATGCACAATCGTGTATAACCCAAAAACTTATATTTTCATATATAAGTGACATTTTGGAGGCAAATCAAAAGGAGGAGACTTTGGGAGGCAATTTTCAAACATAGAGAACATCCAAAAGGGACGATTTTGGTCTAGGGAAGTGGAAAACATGAAGAAATTGCCAACAGATTCATCAAAATTCAAGATCAAGCCTCTACATCGCAAGAAGACTCATTAGAAGACAATTAGGTAGATTTAGATTTAGAATTATGATTATATTATTTTCTATTTGGTTTTCTTTCAATGTATGTTTGATTTCATGCTTAGTTATGTGCAACTAAACATCAGTTAGTATTTAGGTTAGATGAACCTTATTTTATTACTTTGATATGATTTGATTCTTTTTATTAATGTAATTGGTTTGACTGATTATTGTGATTTGATTATATGTTTTATTGATAATTTGATTTCATACGTAAAGATTGAAAAATCTAGTGTGAATAGATCTGTTGTAATTAGAAGGAGTTGATTGCGACCCTAAAGATAGGATGACATAAATCTTCCGAATTAGGGTCAATCCTAATAGAGAGACTCATAAATCGATAATGCAATTCTATAAGATTTAACCTAAGTATTTTGGTTAGAGACCTTAGGATTAGTAGTTAGTAGACTCAAGGTTAGCTACTAACATAGCATAGGAGTCTCCATGGTCTAATTAATCAACAAATAATTGTATAAAAGATCAATCTGTTAAGGTTTTAGGGAGATTTGAGCCTAAATACTAATTTTTGATAATGATAGTTTTCAAACTGAATTCTACTATATTCGTGTTCATTATTGTTTCCTATTTCTTTAATTGTTTAATTTTCTTTTTATTAAGAATCTAAAATCAATCCTTAGGCTAGATAATATGGGAAGGGTAAGTATTAGTATTCATAGTCTTCGTGGGATCGACCCGTAGTCGGTACTAGCTATAACTGTAGTTATTACATAATTGACCAACTCACGAAATAGGTCAATCAAGTTTTTGGTGTCGTTGTCGGGGACTTTGATATTTGGAAAGCCAGAATGCTATGACTTTAGTCATTTTCATTTTATTTTGTTTTATTTTGTTTTATTTTGCCTTTCTTTTGTATTTATTTTATTTTATTTTGTTGTATCTTTTTGTATTTTTGGCTTATTATTTTAATTGTATTTTGAATTTCTCTACACTGATAGTGTGTGGTGGTTTATTTTAAGAGTTGATATTTAACTTTATATCTGTAACTCACAATGGATGGATGGAGCGGACAATATTATGATGGGAGCTAGGATGTGTCTTTGCAATATAAAATATCACCATTTTCGAAGAATCACGCTCAGTTATTTTCATGGAGTAAGAAGAAGAAGAATAAAATCAAGAGAAGAAAAGAAAATGCCAAGAAAGATAAGATATAAGTTGAAGGTGAAGAATGAAGAGCATGAATACCACTCACAACTTGCTGGAATTTAGTCACAATCATGAGTGAAGCCACGCTTCTTAATAGCCATGATGACCTTCTCACCCAGCTCCCATCCATGCTTCCCACGTTGACAGCCCATGCATACTTCTCACATTGGCAGCCCATCCATGAATGCCACAGTGAAACCTAACAGTCAAGCACCTCACACCCACCACGTAACACCCATACAATATAGTGATTTAATGGACAACACTGAAGATGGAAAGAAGGCTGCTGCATTTAGGTTGGATGGTTGGCAAGACACACACACACCAGCTGCCATGTTTAAGGTATAAACAAGATAAGTTGTATGTAACGTGAGAAAGGGGCGATGGACAAGGAATAAACAAAGAGAACCTAGATAACTACACTTGTGTGAGGGTTGGAAAGCTCATGACAATGTTGAAAAATCATGCACAACCGTGAACATGTCTCATGATTGCGCATGCTTTTGCATGGGCACAGATGTGACACACAATTAGACCGGTGATAGTCCATGCACCCCCGTGACACAATGCCACCTCACCGCTCATTTAACCTAGGATTTTAATATATACTGAGAGGTTATGACGATAAGGAGGGATGAAAGAAAAGGTGTGTTTTCGGCTGGGAAGAAAGGAGAGAAGCTCTTGGGAGACTGAAGAAGAGAGGGCGATGAAGCTCTCACATATGGAAAGACCCATGGAGGGGTAGCTTTCTAGATGTCAGTTTGGACGTGACATCGAAGTCGACGATTCTGTTAAGTGTATTTTTCCTTGTATTTGTTGTTTTCTTTCTCTTTTTAGAAATTGATTATATTATCCGATGTATATGGATTTGGGTATCATGAAAAGATGGTTTTAATATGTTCATTGGATCATTTTATTTCAAACCCATTGATAGAATATTCAATGTAATCTGTAATTGTTATGTTGAAATTCATTTGTAGCAACTAATGGTTTATAATTATTAGGGATAACATAACCTAGGTTAAATAATCTAAGTTTGTGTGATTATTGCTTAGATTGGTTTGTTTTTCTCATTCTTAAGGCGACTGTCTGATTAAATGTAGAGAGCGTCTCCTAAATTATTTGATAGCTAGGGTTAATTAACGAGCCTTTCTTAATTAACTATAACCTAAGGAAAAACTAAGATTAACAGAACTTGTTAACTTACGACCAATATTTCAAAGAAAGATGTGAAGAAAACAATTCAATGAAATATGCTTAATAGGGTATAGGATGAGATTAAAACGAAGAACTGGACTCCTAATGAATTCACCACTTTCATCATTTTTGCCACAGTAATGAATACTATACCATACCAGTCGGTACTGGCCGGTACATACCATACCAGACCAAAATCGGTACGGTACTAGGAGTCAGTGGTATCGAGTTTGAATACCGATCGGTACTGCCAGTATTCAAAATACTGGCCAAATATAGGCCGGTACCAAAAATTTTAAAAAAATGGGGGACATTTTTGTTAAGTCAAAATGACTTTACGATTAATAATTTTAATGAAGACCAAACAATAATAATAATATAAGAAAATAAGACAAAGCGCGAAGGAGAAACTAAGACGAAGTGCAGAGCCGAAAATAAGACGAAGCGGAAGCGGAAAGCAAAATGCAAGAAACTAAGATGAAACGGAAAGTATAACGTAAGAAAATAAGACGAAGCGGAAAAACTAAGACGAAGCGAAGTCAAAAATGAGACGATAGAAAGTAAGACGAAGCAGTAACAGAAACTAAGATGAAGACCCGATACCATGTCAGATGGTTAATCAGTCTGAGTTAGTTACAGAACTCAACTAAATAGCCGTTTCTTCAAAGATTAAGAAACAAGAAGAAAGAAGCGGTTATCAAGAAACAGTTGAAGACGAAGGCTATAAATACGAGTCGGAGTCGAAGACTAAAGAAGTTAGAGATTTTAAAAAAGTTACAATAGTGAATTCAAAGTTAAGAAAGTTACAAAATCATTGTATTCATTGAGCTAAACACTAGAGCTATATTGTCTATAACAAAGCTCGAAACATCTTTCAGTAGAAAGAAGAAAAACTGAAAGCCTGGAGAGGTTAGGTAAAAAGAATATTTGTTGTAAGAGACCTGAAGAGGCTCGGTGAAAAGAATACTTGTATTTTTTAGAAGTATAGTGAAATATCAGAAAGGATTCTAAGGACTGGACGTAGTCCACAGCTTGGTGTGAACCAGTATAAATCTACTGTGTCGATTCTTACTCTCAACTCTCAACTTTTATTCTCGTTGTTTTATACAAGTACTTAGAAGCGATTTGCAATACTTCGTGATACTGTTATTCAATAGCTCTGGAAAATCAAGTTTTCAAAAGAAGTTTTGAA
>JANVCL010000007.1:7976713-7991130 GCA_026546855.1 Erythroxylum incrassatum
AGAGGGGGAAATAAGTGCAAATGTTCTTAATGTTTTTGTGTTCTCATTTGATCCTTTTGCCATTCTTTTGTGTATAATTTTTTCATCCGACCTCCGATTGACTTGATTTTTAAGGCATCGGATTCGTAAGATATTTATCTACCTCTCCATGGGAATTAATAAATTTTTGAGATCAAATTGGGACTAGGATTTAAATCGGATTGATTGATTATTTTTTTCTGGATCATATTTTAGCAATAATTGGATCTATAGAGATCCGAATTGAGTGATTTTGGTGTCTTTAGATTTCTAATTTTTAGAGGAAAATTTTGTGATGAGAATTATGGGATAAAACTGGAAATGTCACCAACATGCATTGGACACATTTTAATTTCTACATGTGCATTATTAGACATTTCTGATTGTACATTTGGTCATATATATGTATTTGAATTGTTATAAGGGTGCTTTTAGAACGTCAACCCACAGACATTGCCGAGACTTCCAGGCATTTGCCCGGAATCTATTGGTGAGTGACCTAAACAGTTCTCTCAATTATTAATTGTTTATAATCTTGTGGCGAATAATGGTGGGTTTGAGTTTTGTTTCTGATTTTGGATTCCGGACAGAAGCTCTGATGTACTGAGGAGCTATGACATAGAAGTGTTACTTGTATGGGAATGTGTGACCTACTTGCTTATGATGTGACAAATTGTGATATATATATATACTGCTTAATTGTGACATAAGCATTTCATACATGAATGCATGATCAAATAATGACAGTTGGGACTGGAGCAGCCACCGAGAGCTAAAAGCTCAATGATTGTATTCGGTCCTTGAGCCCCACAGTAATTCAGAGCCTCAGGCTCAATGATTAATGTGCCCATATTGGGATAATTTAGGTGCTCGGTCACAACACCGTAATAAATTGGAACAGTGTCACATGAGCATTTCATATGCATTTGATTTAATCTCTTTGATTGAGTGAAAGGCGGAATGCCTTATGTTTATGTGAAATATAAAAGTGTTGCTTATGTGATTATATTGTATTTTTTATCAATGTGAAATTATGAAATCAGTGTTGCTTATGCGATCATATAGTATTTTTGATCAATGTGCACTTATGAAATATCTGTGATATGTTTGATTATTGCATGAATTGAGTGAACCATCGATGATGGTTACCTCACTGAGTTCGCAAACTCACCCAAAATTGCAACATATTTTTCAAGACCGAGAAGAATACCCCGTTAGGCCACGGGCGTATAACAACCACATGTGAGTGAAAGAAGTGGTCGGGATCAGTTCGCGTCTGTATTAGTGTCTAATACAATTGTATTTTCTTAATTTTTTACAAATGATTAAGTCAATTTGTCAAGTCAATGGACTGTAGTAATTTGTATTTATGAAAAGGGCCCTCGGGGTCATTATATTTACCAATGACTATGTATGTTAATAATTTTTCGCATAGTGTATGTTTGTGTAAAAAAAAAGTTTATACTGAGTGATGTAGCACGCCACCCTCGCAGGGCACGGACTCGGATATCACCATCAATGTCAGGTTCGGGTCACACGGGAGTGGGGTGTTACATTTGAAAACCCCAAAGATCACCCAACTGAGTGAAAAGGCAACGGAGAGGGATAAGGGTTGTACTTCTTCAGGTAGTTCCAAGGACCTACAAGATCAACAGAAGGTCAATAAATCAACAGGGCACCTTGAGGATGCTGGTTCCCTACCATCGAGACAAGTAAGTAATACTCTTTCGCCTTCTAAATCCGAATTGGGTCCTGAATTGGAAAATCCTAGTCTAGGGAATTTGGATGGGGCTGAGGGGGATGTTAAAATTTGTAAAAATAGGAAAACTAGGTAGAAAATTAAGTAGTGGTTTTGTTGTGGCAGTTGATAGCATGGATTTTGGTGTTTGGAATGTTAGGGGTTTGAATAATTCTAAAAAGTAGTTAGCTGTGTTTGCTGTGTTGAAGAAAAGGTCTGTGTCGTTTTTTGTGTTTGACTAAGACTAGGATTAAGCATCTGCACTTTTTGAATAATGTTTGTTCCTCCTTCTTTCCTAATTGGTGGTTTTCTAGTAACATAGAACAAAGTTCCAATGCTCGGATAGTGGTTGCTTAGAATCTGGATAGTTTTTTGTGTGTTCCTAAAATGTTCTCCGATCAACTCATTCATTTAGAGGTTATTCCTATCAATAGTTCAGCTAGTTTTTTTGTCACTTATGTGTATGGGTCTAACAACTTTAGCCACAGGAAACATCTCTGGTCAGCTTTGTCTAGCCTCAAAAACTTAGTTGATAGTGGGGGATTTTAATACGGTTTTATTAATTCATGAGGTAGAACCTCTCAGTCTTTTGACTATTAATGGTATGTATGGCTTTAGGCAGTGTGTTGATCAATATGAGTTGTATGAGCTAAATTCTAGTGGTCTGAGATTCACTTAGACTAATAAGCAATTTGGAGAGCTTTTTGTGGCTAGAAAGCTCGATAGAGCCCTTGTTAATATTGTTTGGAGTTCGAGGTTCCCTAACTCTTTTGAGATAATACAAAACCTTAACATTTCGAATCATTCTCTAATTTTGGTTAGGGCCTCCGTAGCTAGGCTGTCTAGACCACGCTTTTTTAGGTTCAGCAATTTCCTAATGTCTCAACCTTCTTTCCTTCAGATAGTGGAAGAGAAATGGAGTACTCAGATCTATGGTACCCCCAATGTTTTGTGTCGTTTCTAAGCTTAAACTGGTGAGGTCAACTCTCAAAACTCTAAATTCTAGGCAAGTGGGAGATGTTCATCTGAGAGTAGAGAAGTGTCAATTTGACCTCAATTTTCTTCAAGATCAAAAGCTTTTCCCAATAGCTCAGTGCTGGCTACATAGGAAACTGAGGCCATCAATAACTTGCTAGAAGCCTGAGCTAATCAGGAGTTATTTCTCAAGTAGTCTTTCCGTGTTAAATGGCTTAGAGAGGGGGATCAAAATACCAAGTATTTTTATAATTCCATTCTGGAAAATAGGAAAAAATGTCATTCTTTCGATTATAGGCAAATCATTCAAAAGCAATAATGCAACAATTATGAAGAAATTTGAAATCATTTTATTCTCTTGCTTTAAAGGAAAACATTTTTGGCTCATTTATTCTATTATAAACATGAAACCCACTTTAGAAATCCTTGCTCAAAAGTGCCTCACCCTTTGCTCCTCCTGCCTTCCTTGATTTCCTTTAACAATATATAAAAATTTCATTCAATTGGAATTCCAATTTATGATCAGGTAAATGAAGAAATTTGATAATAATTTCTTCTGTTATAGGTGAGAATTGCATTAGACTTGTAGCTGTTGATGAGATTCAAAACCGATTCTTAGGATGCTTTCAAAGTACGATTGGGTCCAGAAAGGACCTCCCTCCTTCCAAAGAGTATGTGGAGAAGTTATTCCCTCATTGACTCAATGATTCTCTTACCAGTCCTCTCATTGCTGACGTCTCAAATCAAGAGATTAGGGATGTGATCGAATTTTTTAACCCAAATAAGTCTCTTGGGTCAGATGGTTTTAATGGGGTGTTCTTTAATCATACATGGTATATTATTGGGGAGTATATTACTAGGGCTATTAGAGACTTTTTCTTTCATGGGCATCTCTTCAAAGAAATTAACTCCACTTTCATTACCTTAGTGCCCAAAAAAGCAAATCCTTCCTCAATAGAGGACTGTAGACCTATCTCTTACTGTAACTTTATTTACAAAGTGATAACAAAAATCTTGGCTAACAGGCTTAAAGAAATACTCCATAGCTTTATAAGCTCTAATCATAGTGTTTTCATTAAAAATCGACAAATAAGGGATAATATTCTGTTGGTTTAGGAGATTTTTAAACATTACTATCTAGCCAATAATTATAAGAGATGTGCTTTAAAAGTAGATTTACAAAAAGATTATGATTCTATACATTGGGAGTTCCTTCTGAATGTGTTTGAAGTTGTTGGCTGTCCTTCTAAGTTCATTCATTGGATTGAGCTGTGTATTACATCTCCGGCCTATCCAATCTTTATCAATGGTGCCCCCACAAAATTCTTTCCACGGAAGTAAAGTCTGAGACAAGGAGACCCCCTTTCCCCTCTTCTATTCATCATTTGTATGGAGGTGTTCACTAGGAGCTTAAATGAGTCCATTATAGGTAATAACACCTTCCAGTATCACTAGCGTTGTCAAGCTCTTAAACTCACTCATCTCCTATTTGCTGATGATCTCTTATTGTTTTGTCATGGAGATTTATTTTCGGTCTAAACTCTTCTAGATTGTTTAGGGGCCTTTTCTCGAGTCTCTGGTATGGTTATGAACTTGAATAAGAGCCAGGTTTTTGTCTCCCCAGAGTTGAACCACATGGTCCCTCACCTTTAAAGCCTATCTGGTCCCATTCAATATTTGGGTCTTCCCCTTATATTTGATCAGTTGCCTAGGAGGGATTGTATCCCTTTATTAGACAAAATTGATTGAAAAGTTAATAATTGGACCTATAAACATCTCGTTTATGCTGGTAGAGTCTAATTAGTTATTTCGGTCTTGTCTTCCTTTCAGGTTTGCTGGGCTACTATCTTCATTCTTCCTTCTTCTATTCTTAAGGATATAGACAAAAAACTTAGGAATTTTTTGTGGTCGGGGTCGATCAAGAAAAAAGCTACAGCTAGGGTTAATTGGAATGGCGTCTGTAGTCCTAAAAAAGAAGGTGGTATAGGTTTTAAACATTTTCCTAATTGGAATAAAGTGTTAATAGGGAAAAGAATTTTGGTTCTTTTCATTGATAGGGAAGCCTTGTGGGTAAAGTGGGTTCATATTATTATTTTGTGAAGGAGAATTTTTTGGACTATTTCATCTAGTAGTAATTCGTGGAGTTGGCGGAAGATCTTATCTGTCTGAGACCAACTTGGGAACCAATTTCGATTTAGAATTGGGAATGGTATCTCTACTTCTTTATGACAGTATCCTTGGCATCCGAACGATATCCTGTTGGCTCACTCGGCTCCACGATTGATCAATGGGTTAGATCTTCCCATGAATGCCAGAGTATCAGATGTTATTTGGCATAATGAATGGAGGTAGCATTATACAAATGCGGAGCCTATTCGTACCCTAGCACCTCTTCTTTATAACCCAGATTCATCCAGTGAGGATAGACTAGAATGGCTAGCTAGCCCTTCCAAACAGTATACTAATGAGTCAGCATACAAACTCATGAGACCGATCAATCCGATGGTACCTTGGTATCCATTAGTATGGCATAAGGGGAATAATCCTTGATGTTCCTTTATCTTATAGTTGGCCTTTTTGAACAAATTGCAGACTAGGGATAAGCTATTGTTTCTCTACACCCCCAACCGTTGTTCCTTGTGTGTTATGAATTCTAAGACTATTGAACATATTTTCTTTCATTGTTCTTTCTCACGATCGGTTTGGTCCACTACTCTCCACCGTTTTCACCTTACCAATCCACAACTTATTGATCTCCATTCCATCCTACTATGGGTTAACATGTCTCCCCCTTTCAACAATAGTGACTTTCATAGCTTTTGCATTGTCCTGTCTGTTGTTGTATATAATATGTGGTGTGAACGAAACCTTCAAACCTTCCGCGATGAAGCCTCGGATACAGGGAGTTTTACCTCGCAGGTGATCTTACAAGTTATGAAGCACCTTCGCTTAAACACTAAGGGAAGGTAATTGTGTGTGTATTCAATTTCTTTTTATTCATATTGATAAAAATGCAAGTTCAGGGACATCTCAGGGATAATGAGGAGGATGGTTATACTTCCTCCCCATTGATAATAGGCAGGTCACCAGGAGGAGATCCATTTCCTATGGAGGTCTTGATAGAAGGAATTTCTTATATTTTTTCTAGATGTGTTCTGTTGATGGTGGTTTTTGGTATTTGGTGGGATTATATCTGCAGGTCATTGTGTGGTGTTCTCATGTCTGCTGGTGAATTTCTGTAACAGGGTAATGGATTTAGTTTTCTTAGGCTTCTCGATAAGCAGGTTATGAGGTTGTGGTGTTTTCTTCCATGCTTTGTTCACGGTATATATATCGTATGTGAGCCCTTTTGGTAGGCTAGAGAGTTTTTCGGGAATCACTAGCTGTGTATATAACTTTTTCTTATTTGTATAAAAGTTTTTGCTGATTTATCGAAAAAATAAAGAATAATGAAAGAAAGAAAATAAGGACATAAGAATATTTTTTAACAAGGTCCAGTTAATTGGGTGTTCTCAAGTCCACAAAACATAAGAGTTGATGTTTTACAATTGAATAATAAGATAAATTAGGTTTACAAAACATATATCCTATGTAGTACAATTTTAATAAAATAACCCCTCTCTTCAAGCCCAACCTAATTTAACCATGGCTCTAGTGTGCCCTAAAATCCTTTTAGAGTTTAAAATTGACCAAAAATGCATTTTTGTGTAAGACTAACTATGCTAACATGACCTAGAACTTGATCTTTTCTTAGACTTAGATCTCACTGTTAATTTTGAAATATGACATGGTTTTTAACAAACTTGTGTCTTCAAACTATAGATCATCCTACTTCTTTTCACAACAATGCATGACATGAGACATGAACGTGTCTCCAACCCGTGGATCTTAATTACTTAGTTCTTTGTGTATATAGGACACATTTTGTAATAGACTATATCCTAGACCATGTCTTCATTTAGAAATAATTTTGCTAAAACATGCCCACGGCTTCAACCAATACCTTTCCCTCTAATTTACAGAAAAGATATACCCGAAGCCACGTCTGTATCCTAGGTTGTGGTCATCCAAAAGCCTTCCAAAAAAAAGTCTACTTCCATTCCAAAACTCCAAGATTGTATACCCTTTTGTATAAGCTATACACAACATATTATTTTCAATTTTGTAATATAGTTAGTTGTTAATTTCAAAGAAAAGTTTAGTAGCCACCACTTAGTGATCATTAGTACCCATCACTATCATAGATAGTAAAAAAATATGATCTTAATAAAATAAAATTTCTTATTTAATAATGATGGTCAATAATAATTATCAAAACAATCACAAACACCTAAAGGAATTAGAAAGGGAAAGCCACATTTGGGTATGACGATGTTTTTACTTCGATAATTCAATACATATTTTCATAAATTCTATAAGAAAAAGACATTTTATTTGTTGTACCAAACATGTCTTCTTAGATTTTACAATAATATATCTATACATCCATAAGATAGATCATTTTTTCCGTATAGACATACACATAAAGAATTAAAAAAACACAAGGGAATATGTAAATATGAAGACACGAAATGCTAAGATAATTTATCTCAACAGAAAACTAACTTCCTTTTTGTGAATCTTAGCAAAAATACCTCTATTCAACTCCCGACCGCATTAAGCTTGGAATAGCATTAGGTAACATTCTTTGAAGTTTGACATCTGATCTTTATAGTGAATGCTATTCCTTCAACTTATTTGTCCCTTGCTATTACCTCAATCCAATTTAATGCTTCCTTTGCTTTTTATCAGTCATCATTCTCATCAGAAGAACTGTTTCCATTCTGTGATCTCCCACTGGTATCATCTTCAGAGGAATGACTTCGATTATGTGAACTTCTTGAACCTGAAAGATCAGACTTTTCACTATTTCCTCGACTTAGAGACGCGTCCTCGTCACGGGATTTCTTGCTGCTTCTGCTCAAAGAAAATGACGAGTTTTTGCTACTTCTCTGGCTCGAGTACCCACTCTGATCACTTGAAGAGTTTTTGCTACTCTTTTGGCTCAAAAGGGCATTCTGATCACCCCTTCCACTATCTTCAGCAGAAGAAACACTAGTACTTTTGGTCCTTATAGTTACACGCCTTTTGCTGCCTTTACGACTTGAAGGTGCAGTAATACTCGTCGACTCTTTGCTGCTCTTCCCCCTCTTTTTGCTAAGATTTATTGACCCTTTATGCTTACTTTCACTTCCTTCATCATCTTCATAAGAAGCTGCATCATCTTCTTCCCCATAGTCAGACTTGTCATCCGAACTGTATCTGCTTCTATCACTCTTGTCATCATTATCCGAGCTATCCTCATCGACTTCACTGTTCTGTTGGTTACCGTTCTCCTCTAAAGATGGTGTTGAGGGATGTACAGGAGATGGAATCTTTTCCTCTGGTTTTAATGATAGGAAACTTAAAGCTGTCACAACATCGCTCATTAATGGACGAGCTGCAGGTTCCTCTTGCAGGCACATTGCTGCCATGGCAACTGCTTGATTCAAATCTTTCTCTGGAAATTGCTTATTGAGTAGTGGATCTGCCATATCAGGGAATCTCTTCGGATCCCTAAATATAGGTTGCGCCTATTTGATTCCAAAAAAAAAAAAAGATATAAAAAAAAGAGAAATTGAATAAACTCATAATGTCATTCAAACTATGTTAAATAATTACCCAAGAAACTAGATTTTGCTCGTTGTTTGGTCTTGTAGTGTCTACTGCTCTTCTTCCAGTGATAAGCTCCAGTAAAATAACTCCAAAACTGTAGACATCTGATTTTGCTGTTAAGTTACCTGACCTTGAATATTCTGGGGCACTATAACCATATGTTCCCATTACCCTAGATGGTACAAGACTGTCCCCTGATGGACCAAGCTTGGCGAGTCCAAAATCAGAAAGCTTGGGATTGTAATCATCTTCCAACAGAATGTTTGATGGCTTTAAGTCTCGATATATTACTGGAGGATCGGCTTGATCATGCAAGTATTCAAGACCTTTAGCAGCACCCAAGGCTATTCTGATTCTGGTGTACCAATCTAATGGCTTCTTATCTTGTTGCATCTCTGGTATGTCCGTGTATTGCAAGACATGAAATCATAAGTAAAGACGCAAATTTACGTTATTTAAATGATATTTCTAAAGAGTAGTAGTTAGTGTTTACCAAGCAGATGCTCCTCCACAGATCGATTTGACATAAATTCATACACTAAAAGCCTCTGGTCCCCATCAGCACAGTATCCTATTAAATTGACAAGATTTTGGTGGTGTAAAAGACTAAGCTTCTGAACCTCAAGAAGAAACTCCTTGTTCCCTTGCAATCCATGTCTATCAAGCTGCTTTACAGCCACTACCTGCACAAAGATGAAACCCAAATCAAATGAAAGATTCTATTAATTAGTTTATGATAGAAGCATAATCCAAACGAATGGAACCAGACTTCACATAGCTGGCTGTAAATGACTTTGATGTTATCTAGCAAGTTCATATTTGGAATTGGGGACGACAAGCACCTTTACTAGTTGTAACAGAAACCAAGAAATGCATATTTACATTAATTTAAAGGTCTAGATGGAAGGAAATGTGGTAGAATTCAGAAACTTTGGGAATGATAAAAGTGAAGTGGAAATAACCCGTCCGTTGGAGGCAAGTGTCCCCTTGTAGACCCTACCAAATCCTCCTTCACCAAGCAGGCATTCTTGACGGAAGTTCTTTGTGGCCGTAGCTAGCTCACGAAAGGTGAAGGTTTGTGAATCAATGTTAACCTTTTCATCGCTTCCATCCCTTGGTTTCTTTGTCTCTATAGACGACAAAAAACATCAAGGATTAAGTCCAATGATCTCACTAAACTACAAGCCTGGAAAGAGGAGAGATCCAAAACAAAATCCAATGTATTATCTGGTTTGCACCTTTATAGTTATTTATAAAGAGAGATTACAATCTCACCACATTCATGAGAAGAAAAAGCATGCGTTTTGTCAAACAGATTCTCATTGTCATAGATAACCACCTAAAAATCGAAAGCATAAGCATATGCATAAATTAAATGCAGATCATGTTCACTACCATTTTTCTGGAAGAATGTCGGATGTATTGTAATTATAGAAAATCTACAGGATAAGTAGGGAACATGTACGCCGGCATCTAGCCATTTGATAGGTAGGTTAAGCAGGAAAATATATGTACGAGTAGAACATATGGTAAAAAGCATTACCGAGATCAACCGCAAGTTCTTTTGTTGTAGCTCCGTGGTCTCTCTTGCTATTCGATTTTCTACTTTTTTGAGACTGGAAACAAGGGAAGCAACTCATTTCTCCAATATATTAGCTTTCAGGCCTTAATTTTTGTTATTTGAGAAAGGAAGGATCACACAAGAATCATTCAACAATTAACATGCAAATTTAGAGAGCAAAAGAAGGGATATTCAGAATGTTAATCGTGTATGGAACGTCTATTCACAGAGATTGTTAGGGAAAGACCTTTCTTATTTTTTAGATAAAAAAGGAAGAAGAAGAAAGTACATGCAAAAAGGTTTAAGTGATGGGGTGGGAGAGAGAGATTAGGAGGTGGAGAGTTTGGGAAGGGTCCCTCAAGTGAATTGAAGGACCCCGCAAGTGAGGAGGAAGATGGAGGAGGAAGGTCGACAGAAGAAAAAATTATTCAAGGAAAACATTATTTCCAGGGGAACGGGATGGTAGACTTTTCCTTACAGCACTCCTAGAAAAAAGGAGGAGACTTGGTTGGAAGAAAGCAACCTTAATTTGAGGGCCAAATACATGTTCATGCTATTTGGGGCTACTACTACAACACAAAATGACAAGTTACAATTTTGACGCTTGTTAATTAGTCCATTTACATAATTAACCAAGACTAATATCTAACACCTTGTTTATGCCGAACTAGGAGCCTTCCCTCCAAGATAAAAGCTGCACTCAATTCAAATGCTAAACAAAAGATGGTGTTTTTTTATTTTAAGAAATTATTACCAAAAAAAGGGTAAAGTCTACAATTTACAATATATTACAACCTACAAAGGATATATAAGGGGAGAAAACAATCCCCTACTTTCCCATTAGTACACTCAATACAAACCACTTACAACTACAGAAACCAACGCCTCCTCATTGCTAGCCGCATAGAATCCTGCTTCCCATTCATAATGATGGCCTCCCTTATTAGATTAACTATGCAATCCGCAAGCTCATATTTATTGCGTTCAATTTGCTTGTAAAGCCTTCTGTTCCTCTCCCTCCATATTTGATAAAGTATCATCTGAAACGAGGCCTTAAGAATGAAACCGTCCAGCCTTCCTTGTTTGGTTTTTTGTATAACCTTTTCCAGCACATCATTCCAATCATACGCAGAATTCAGAGTGCCTATCAAATGCAAAATTCGACTCCACACCACTTTTATATACTCATATTCAAAAAACAAATGGTTTCTACTTTCATTTACTAGCTTACACAACACACAAATGAGATCAAATGTATTGAATCACTTGTCTTTAGATCTCAATCTATTTTTAATAGCTAGCCACAAGAAGAAAGCAGATTTAGGGCATATTACCTGTTTCCAAACTATTTCTGCCCAAGGTACTTGTTCCCTCGGCTCTCTCCCAATACTGCATGCTAAAGAGGGTGTGAAAACACCATCTTAGGTTGCTGCCCAAATCATCTTGTTGGGAGTATTGCTCAGTATAATGTCGTTCATATAGTTGTTGATAATGTGTCTGAATCTGCATCTAAACAGGCGATCTCCCTCTCGTACAAGTACTTATGCTAAACATAAGTAATTACAAAAACTTACTTATGTCCTTATACTCGTTTAAATTATCAATTGAATTTTAAGTTTTTGGCTCGTTAATGACTCACTCATTGGTTCCTTTGATTTGACTATTGAAGGGATTTAATAAACAGAAGTTTTTGGATGAAATATGATTATTAAATTAAATATGGAAAGTTGTGATTTAGTGGTTCTTCAAGAAATTGAGATTATCAATGTGAAACGTAATTTGTAGCCTATCTATGAAAGTGAATTGGGTGCAATTCATTTTTCGATTGATTTAGTACTTGAAACTATGGATTTTGCTCATCTAGTATTGGAAATTTCTAGTTAGACTCGAGATGTTAAGCGAGTAGTACATTAAGATGGGGTGAAAAATAAGTAGCCCAATGCATTATTTGTAGGTAATTATATATTCAACATTTCAAATGATATCTTTATTTTAATTATTTTATTCCTAACATGCTAATCCAACATATGGTAAAACTTCACTGAATTAATACTCGACCAATTAATCACTTATATTATATATTAATGTTTATGGTCTTGAATTGAATTTACTCTATATTACCTGTTGATCTTTTTTGTTCTTTGAATTAAACTAACAAATAATCAGAAGTAACAATGATGATAAATTGGTAAAATAATATTTTTCTAAAGTGCCTTTATATAATTCTATATTCTTATTGATTTATTAATTAATAATTTTCTTAAATTACAAATACATAAATAATTAATTCTATTTTAAAAATTAAAAGATTGAATTGATAAATAGAGAGTTACTTCTGAAGATACAATTACCCTTGCTAGACAAGAGCATACAATAAAACTCAAGCAAGTTTAAAAAGAGTTGGATGCATATATAAGTGAGAATGAAAAAATGAAAAATGAATTGCATAGCATTAAAGCATCCAATAATGACATTAAGGAATTAAGATGAAACGTTGAAAAAAAGATAGATTTCTTTAAAGAATCTTTGTCCAAATTTACTAAAGGGAGTGAAAAACTAGAAAACATGATAGGAGCTTAAAAGAATTCCAATGATCAGCATGAAACAAGATATAACTATGAACGTGAAGGCAAATTCCAAAACCACTTCTGTCAAACGAAAATATTTATATAGTGAAGAATCATTGCCTAATGTGACAATTGAATATGGAGCATCCACATCCTAGCATATGCATACATATTCCACATCCACCAGGACTAATCCTAAAAGTAAGCACCATGTTTTTATATATGGAGATAACATCATCTTTTAAAAGAGACAATTGTTAAACTAAGCGAGAGAGATGAGAAGGATAAGAAGCCTCTAAGGGATTGACAAACTCATTTATTCATATATATTTTCATATCAGTTGGATGAGTTTTCGTCACTAACATTGGTCTTTATAGCTTTATTTGATAAATATTTGAATTATTGTGCCTTACATTTAATTTGTGTTTATATGGGCAAAAATTGTTTTATTTTGGTTTAACTGTGATAAATTAAATTTTGGGCAATTGATGCTAGATTTTTTGTAATTTTTGTTGTAGGGTATTTGAAGAAATTAAAATAAAAAAAGCATCAAAAGAGCTAGAGAAGAAACGACATAGCTGTAGTACGAGTGCATGGACCAAGGGAGGAATTTATTTGTCACATAAAGAAGGTAACAAAAGGTAGTGCTTGTAGATAATATGGGGTGTGGACCAAGAGGAATAATATATGTGGTGGTAGGTGGTTTATGCGATAAAGGAGGAGCTGGTGTTGTTGACTGGGGGCTGTACAAAAAAGACAGATGTAAAGTGCGTTGGTGATGAGATCATGTCTTGTTGTGTGAGTAGCTTGGAGAAATAAAATATATCACAAGGCAGCTGGGGTTTTAAAACGAGAAAATTAGCAGCAGGTGGTGTAAGTGGAGGAGGCTGTTGGGCAGTGGTTTTTGCGTGAGTGTGTTATTGGCTAGAGGTGTGAAACATAAAAAGAAAAACAAGAGTGTGTGGTGTGTTGTGAGGTAGGCTGCGTGGCTTGGAAGTATACAGCAACAATAAAAGGAAAAAGAAGTGTGCATTGGAGTGCAGGTGGTGTTGTGGTGAGGCAGAAGGGTGTGTGAGTGTGTTGAAAAAATAATAAGAAGAAAACGTTGTAAGTGGTTGTGTGTTTTTTGCGTGCGTTGGAGAGGGACAGCGTGGTCTTGAAGGCTAGACATTGTGGAGCTGTGAGTTTTGCTATATTTCTGCATTGGGTTTTACATGTTGGTGGAGACATTGTTGGCTGTGAGTTTTGTGGTCTTGGATTGTGTTGTGGAGTGAAGAGAGGGTGCTGTGTGGTCTTGTGTTATGTTGTCTTTGGAGTGGGTTGTGCGTGAATCTAGGAGTTGGAGTTATGAAAGCATAAAATGAGAAGGAAGTTGTGTTGTGAGTGTGAAGTGTGTGTGTGGTTTTCAACGTGAAAAGCAGCAGGAGGGGCGTGAGCTGTTAGTTGAGTGGAAGAGTTGGATGTTGCATGAGTATTGCTGGAAATAAGAAGGAAAACAATAGTTGGAGAGGCAGTATTGTTGGGTGGCTGATGCATGACTTAGGCGTGAGTTGGTGGTCTGGTTGCATTGGCTTAGGAAGAAGATAGCACAATCAGAAAGAGACAATGTGAGACACAAGTTGGAGGATGCATAAGTGAACCCCATGAAATTTAGACCATTATTCTTACACATTCCATGGTTGACCATTGGAGCTTAACGTTGGCAGCATTTCCAATGAATTTTCTTGGCTAATTTATCTTAATCCTTCAGTTCAATAGCAAAGGCAGGAGCTTGGAGTTTTTATAGGGGAGTTTAAACTGCAATTATCTTCCATCCATTTAATTATTTAGTAATTCCTAGATCTTACTATTTAATTATTTGGA
>JANVCL010000007.1:8089251-8101774 GCA_026546855.1 Erythroxylum incrassatum
TTTAGTTAGTGTTTTCAATTATTTGTTGAAAACTTTCAGCCTATATAAAAAAAAGAGTTAAAAAAAAGTTTGAGAAAAAGTTCAAAAAATTAGAAAAAAGAAGGTCAGAAAAAAGTCAAAAAGAAAAAAAAATCAGGAAAAAGGCTAGAAAAAATAAAAAAAGTCAGAAAAAATAAAAAAGTCAGAAAAACGAAAAAAAGCCTGAACAAAAGAAAAGAGTCGGACTCCCAAAAGAAAAAAAGGAGGGAGAGAGAAAAAAGTCAACAAAAAAGTCAAAAAAATTATGGAAAAAGATTTTCAAAAAAAGTTTATGTTCTCTCGTACTTGTTACTTGACTGAGGTTTGTTGTTCTTGTTACTCGAGTTATATTTGGGAACATTGATTTGATGAAGCCGTAGTTCTGATTGTAACTTGGATTTCAGAGAACTTTGAGTAGTAAAAGGTAAGAGTGTGTGAGCTTACTTAAGAGAGTCATTGTCGGGACTTAAACACGAGGGGAGTGACAAATTCTTTAGTGAAACACGTGAGGGAGTGTGTGAGGTTGTTTATTACTAACTTTGTTTTGCAGTTATATCCTTTTATTTACAATGTCACAAGGAGGTAGTAATGATGATAACCAAGGTGGAGAGACAAATATCGTTTTCACTTTGAGAGCCATGCAGCAACAATTTGAGAGACTCAATCTAGCCTTAAACGAGGTTAGGGGACAAATGGATGAGCTCAGACAAGGGAGACGCGAGGAACCTCAGGGCAGGCGTGCAGATGTACGTTAGCGACTACCACCACTTTATCGGCAACCGCCACAGTACGAGCCTGAGGAGGATGAGTTTGATGAGAAGGAGGAGGACTATGAAGTGCGCATGCCTAGGAGAGCTCGGAGAGGAGAACCCCTCGATAGACGAGATGGAGACCTCAAATCCATCAAGATGCAGACCCCAACATTCAAAGGGAAGAATGATGCTGAGGTGTACTTGGAGTGGGAAAGGAAGGTTGATATGATCTTTGAGTGCCATAACTTCTCGGAGAAGAAGAAGGTAAAACTTGCTGCTGTTGAATTTACAGATTATGCATTAATATGGTGGGATCTGCTTGTGACTTCTAGGAGGAGGAATAGAGAGAGGCCCATCAATACTTGGGCAGCGATGAAGGCGTGTATGAGGAAGAGGTTTGTGCCTTTTTACTATTATAGGGAGATGCATCAGAAACTTTAGAGACTCACTCAGGGGTCTAAATCAGTGGAGGACTATCACAAGGAGATGGAGATAGCTATGATCTGAGCTAATATAGAGGAGGATCCGGAGGCAACTATGGTACGATTCTTGAGTGGTTTAAACAAGGAGATAGCTAATGTGGTAGAATTGCAACAATATGTAGAGATTGAGGATATGGTGAACATGACCATGAAAGTAGAGAAGCAAATCAAAGCTAGAGTGGCAGTAAGGAGGGGGGTAAATTCAAGCCAATCATAGAATTCAAAATGGCCTAAGAGAGAGGAGAAGTGAAAAACAAGGGACTGGACTTCAAGGAGACACCTAAAAGGCCGAATGTAGAGTTTGACCCTAAAGGTACACCTAACACCCAAGCTTCTTCTAGTAAGCATTCTAGCATTAAATGTTTTAAGTGTTTGGGATCTGGTCATATTGCGTCACAATGCCCAAATAGAAAGGCTATGTTTTTGAGAGATGATGGGGAAATTGAGTCCCAGGGGAGTGATGGAGAAGAAGTGCCTGAGCTTGAGGATTACAGTGATGTGGAGGTAGAGGCACCAGTCCAAGCCGAAGCCCTTGTGGTTAGGCGTGCTCTCAATGTGCAGGAGAAGGTAGAAGTAGATGAGCAGAGGGAAAACATCTTCCATACATGTTGCTTATTCAATGGTAAGATGTGTAGTATGATAATTGATGGAGTGAGCTGTACAAATGTAGCTAGTACAATCTTGGTGGAGAAGTTGGGGTTGCCTATTATCAGACATCCTAGCCTGTAAAAGCTACAATGGCTCAATGAATGTGGAGAAGTAAGGGTTCACAAGCAAGTAAAGGTTGCATTCTCCATTGGGAGGTATTCTGATGAGGTTTTGTGTGATGTAGTATCAATGCAAGTGGGTAACATATTATTGGGGAGGCCTTGGCAATATGATAGGCATGTGATCCATGATGGCTACAAGAATAGGTACTTATTTAAGATGGGAGATAAACCTTCATTTTGACGCCTCTAAAACCAAAGGAGGTTCATGACTATCAAATGAGGCTTGCAAAAGCCATGGAAGAACAAAAACAAAGGGAGGCCGAAAATTTAAAAAAAAACAAAAGGAAAAGAAGCCGTTCAAAAAAATAAAAATAAAGGCTCAATTGAGATAGATTGCACTAGTGAGAAAAACAATAGAAGGAAGTGTAATAAAAAAGGAGAGTTGAGTGAAAAGAAGAGTGAAAGAAAAAAAGTTACCTTCTTTGCAAAATCAAGAGATTTCAGACAAGTATTGTACACACTTACGCCTTTAATTTTGCTTAACTATAGAGAAATTCTTTATAATGAGGCTGACCTTGACTCTTTCGTACCTAGTGTTATTAAATCTATTTTGTAGGAATACTCAGATGTCTTTCCAGATGAGTTGCCCAAGGGACTTCCACCTTTGAGAGGTATCAAACATCAGATAGATTTTGTGCCAAGAGCTCAAATTCCAAACTACCCCGTTTATAGGAGTAATCCTGAGGAGACAAAGGAGTTTCAAAAGCAAGTGGAGGAACTTTTAGAGAGGGGACACGTAAGGGAAAGCTTAAGCCAATGCGCAGTTCCAGTGTTATTAGTGCCAAAGAAATATGGGACTTGGCACATGTGTGTAGATTGCAGGGCAGTGAATAAGATAATGGTAAAGTATTGCCACCTAGTTCCTAGATTAGATGATATGCTTGATGAATTACATAGTGCTTGTTTCTTTACAAAGATTGAGTTTATGAGCAGCTATCATCAAATTAGGATGAAAGCAGGAGATGAATGGAAAACTGCCTTAAAACTAAATATGGTTTATATGAATGGTTGGTCATACCTTTTGGTTAAACAAATGCACGTAGTACTTTTATGAGATTGATGAACCATGTTTTGCGTGAATTTATTGGCAAGTTTGTGGTTGTATACTTTGATGATATTCTGATTTACAGCAAAAGCCTTGATAAGCATGTTTTACATCTTAAATCTGTACTAGAGGCACTTAGGTGTGAAAAGCTTTATGCTAAACTTAAAAAGTGTTTCTTTTTGTATGGATAAAGTTGTATTTCTTGGCTTTGTTATTTTTTCCCATAATGTTCATGTTGATGAGGAAAAGGTTAAGGCTATCAAAGATTGATATACACCTAAGTCTGTGGGTGATGTATGTAGTTTTTATGATTTGGCTAGTTTTTATAGGCAATTTTTGAAAGATTTTAGCACTATTGCTATGCCATTAACTGAAATAATTAAAAAAGATGTTGGTTTTAAATAAAGAGAGGCACAAGAACTTGCATTTAATGCTTTAAAAGATAGGTTGTGTTCTGCACCTGTTTTAAGTTTGCCTAACTTCAATA
The DNA here is from genome assembly GCA_026546855.1 of Erythroxylum incrassatum. NCBI lineage: Eukaryota > Viridiplantae > Streptophyta > Magnoliopsida > Malpighiales > Erythroxylaceae > Erythroxylum > Erythroxylum incrassatum. The sequence goes on from JANVCL010000007.1 coordinate 8,092,806, forward strand.
AAGCTTTTGAGATTGAATGTGATGCCTTCAGGATAGGTATTGATGTTGTTTTGATGCAAGGTAGGCATCAAACTTGGCAACTGAATTATTCAAACTATGACAAGGAACTATATGCCTTGGTGAGAGCATTGGAAACTTGGCAATAATATCTATGGCCAAAGGAGTTTGTGGCTCATTCTGAGCATAAATCACTCAAGCATTTGAAGGGCTAAGGTAAGTTGAACAAGAGACATGCGAAATGGCTAGAGTTCATTGAAACTTTTCCATATGTGATCAAGTACAAGCAAGGTAAGGAAAATGTATTGGCTAATGCACTATCAAGAAGGTACACTCTAATCAATACTTTAAGTTCTAAAATTCTTGGATTTTAGTTTATTAAAGATTTGTATGCTTCGGATTATGATTTTGGGAATGTTTATGGTGCGTGTGAGTATGTTGCATTTCAAAAGTTTTATAGGCATAATAGGTACTTGTTTAGGGAGAATAAGCTTTGTGTGCCTATTTGCTCTTTGCGTGAAATATTTATGCATGAACCACATTGTGGAGGATTGATGGGTCACTTTAGGGGTGCAATAGAAATATGACATATTTTGTGAACATTTTTACTGGCCTAACATGAGAAAAAATATTGAAAAAATATGTTTTAGGTGTGTTGCAATTAGGCAAGCGAAATTAAAGACCCATCCATATGGTTTGTATATTCCTTTTCCTGTGCCTAAGCATCCTTGGACTGACATATCTATGAACTTTGTATTAGGGCTGCCTACGACAAAAAACATTAGGGATAACATATTTGTGGTTGTTGATAGGTTTAGTAAAATGGCACACTTTATTACTTGTCATAAAACTAATGATGCCACTTATATTACTTATTTGTTCTTTAAAGATGTTGTGCATTTTCATGGTGTTCCAAAAACTATTGTTTCAGACCTTGATGTAAAGTTCTTGAATCACTTTTGGCGTGTTCTTTGGGGAAAGTTAGGAACTAAGCTTTTATTTTCTACTACTTGTCATCCTCAAATAAATGGCCAAACTAAAGTGGTAAATAGAACGTTAAGATCTCTTTTGCGTGCTGTTGTAAGGAAAAATCTTAAAAATTGGGAACAATGTTTTCCATTAGTTGAATTTGCATATAATAGGAGCATTCATTTTACTACTAGTTATTCACCATTTAAGATAGTTTATGGATTTAACCCTTTGACACCTTTGGATTTGTGTCCTTTGTCATTACATAAGTTATCTAGCGTGGATGAGCAACACAAGGCTGAATTGATGAAGAGCGTTCATAAGAAAGCAAGGCAACAAATAGAGAAGCAGAATGAAGCAAATGCACACAGGGCTAATCAAGGGCGCAAGTTGTTAAGGTTTGAGCCTAAAGATTGGGTTTGGATGCATTTCAGGAAGGAGAGGTTTCCTAAGCAAAGGAAATCCAAGTTGGATCCTAGAGGCGATGGGTCATTCTAAGTGCTTGAGAGAATTAATGATAATGCCTACAAGATTGATTTGCCAGGTAAGTATCAGGTGTTCGCTACTTTTAATGTTGTTGATCTCTCTCCCTTTACTAACGTAGGGTTTAATTTGAAGACAAATCCTTTTGACAAGGGAGGGGATGATACAACCAGCCTTCGCAGTGGAGTTCCACGCCTTACACATCAACCTGACAAGCTACACACGCCAACTGGTCCAACTATAACGCAACAAGCTTCAAGACTTAAACAAGCAAAGCAAGCTTTTGTTCAAGCCCAAATCACAAGTCAAGTACATGAAGAGGTCGAAATATTCGTAGAGGAACACCAAGGTGGACCCAAGTTTGTGACTTTATTAGAGGAGGCGTTGGAAGAGGCTAGCACTTAGCCATTTATGCCCATTTTTGATAATTTGGGCTTGTTAATTATTATCTCTTATTTTAAGCCCAAGGACTTGTTTACGGGTTGTTCTTTTAGTTAGTAACATGTGCTTTGTTTGTTTGGGTTATTTTGAGACTTATTTGTTTTAATGTGTTTAGCTCATTCCTAAAAGGACTTGGATCAGATTATGTTCAATAGGCTAGATACTCCTAGATTTGTTAGTATTAGCCTAGTTTTCATTAAATGGGCTTGAAAATCCATTCCTATTACGGTTAGGACTTGGTCAAGGATATTTATACCTTATTATATCCTTGTAACCCTAGATTGGATGATTAATAAAATTTCGGAATTGAGTTATTCAAGTGAGGCGAGAATGTTTTCATGGTTACTTCAAGAAATTGATTTGCATCAATAAGTAAGTACTTGCAACGTAAATTGATTTATGATTTCTTTGGGATTGGGTCTAAGACTTATGATTTGGGGTTTGATCTAGCATGTTCTTAGAATAGAAATAATTAGGGCTTTGATTCAGTAGGATTAGGGGGTTTCAAGACATTGTTTTCTTGGAGTTTTTGTATCACATAGTCTACTATTTATAGATCCGTGCCATATGCATTGCATCTCAATTTTGATAAGATAATTATTTACGTAATGCCATTATGACTTTCACCAAATCTATTCTACCATTTAACGTGCGGCAATTGAGTTGTTGTGTTTGCGTGGAACAAAAACATGTGTGTTGATTGTTCAATGAAATAGATACTACAGTTGAGGCGTACGTAGGTGAATAGAGCTGAACCACATTTGAAGGGTTGTTTGAGTCATGGTAAAGGAAATTTGTGAATAAGGGTTGATGTGAAGTAAATCACATGTAAGTATAGACTTTAAGTTCGATATACAATATGCACAAGAAGAGGGGTTGAATTGTGCATACTTTTTCATAAATACAATCCCCTTATATATTTTTGAAAACTTGCTTTCTCAAAAACTATTGAGTGAAAATATCACGTTGTTTTGCAGTTAACTTCTAAGTACTTGTATAACAACAATAAGAATAAGAGTTGAGAGTTTAGAGTTTAGAGAGAAGTTGACACAGCAATTTATCCTGGTTTACCCCAAACCGTGGGCTACGTCTAGTCCTCAGAATCCTTTATGATATTTCACTATTCTTCTCAAAAATACAAGTATTCTTTTCTCTGAGCCTCTTCAGGTCTCTACAGTAAGTATTATTTTCTCACTTAGCCTCTTCAGGCTATCAGCTTTCTTTCTTTCTTACAGAAAGATGTTTGTGAGCGTTGTTACAGTGAATAATAGCTCTTAATGTTTAGCACAATGAATACAGTGTTTCTAGCTTTAAAATTTCTAGCACTTTCAAAAATAACTAACTTCTGTAGTCTTCAACTCCGACTCATATTTATATCCTTCGTCTTCAACCACTTCTTGATAACCGCTTCTTTTTTCTCGATTCTTAATCTTTGAAGAAACAGTTATTCAGTTGAGTTCTGTAACTAACTTAGATTAATTATCCATATGACATAGTATTAGGTCTTCATCTTAGTTTCCACTTCGTCTTAAGTTTATCTCCGCGCTTCATCCTAGTTTTGTTTCTGCAGCATCTTACTTTCTTCTTCGCATCGTCTTACTCTCTTCTTCGCATCTTCTTACTTTCTTCTCCACATCGTCTTACTTTCTTCTTAGCATTGTCTTACTTTCTAATATAATTATTATTTGATTTTCACCAAAATTATTAATCGTAAAGTCATTTTTACTTAACAATCTCTCCCCTTTTTGACGATAACAAATAACCATAGTTTTTAAAATGAAAGTATTATTTATAAGATGATATACAATATAAGACTATATACAATTGAAAAGAAATTATAAGCAATAAATTGTAAGCGCTATCTTTTTCTTCTTTTATGTTCTTCTCTTCTCTTCTCTTTCTCCTTTCTCCCCTATCTTTCTCATTTTTCCTTTCTCCCCCTATTTGTTATCGATCAAAAAGATCATGACCAAAGATGTTTCATAACTTCAAAAAACATTTCTCTCATTTCAGTGCGGAGTAACTTGAGGTCTTGTCGTATATACTCTACTTCCTTATGCAAGTCACTCACTGAAGCACGCAGATCATCAACCTTATCTTCAATGTCTTCGACTAAGGGTTCATCATGCTTCTACTATACTACTTCAAGACCAACTGTCGTAGTATATGCATATGAAAATATGACATCTGGTCCAGTAATTGTAAAGGTAGGAGGTTTGAAGGATAAGTTTGGTTCTAGGAGATCAAGGTCATCAGGGTTGGGTAGTCTTGGGACTTGTCTTCCAAATAGGTGTAGGACATCTCCAATTGAAGACATAGTACTCAAGGGTTTAATGTGCATAATTAGATGCACAAAAGTCTCTATGTTGTAACTGATATCTCTAATCCTGATGGATCTATACAGCCCTTCTGTGAGTCTTCCAACTACCTGAGAAGTTTCCTTAGTGGTTCGACGACCATAATTACTTCCTGATGTCTTTGAAATGTAATGAGAAACATAGGTTCCTTTGTGCTGGGCTGCATAACATGCTTCATCTATGTTTCTCATTTCAACTGCAATTTGGTCTTCCATCAGATCACTCATCATCCCTTCAGTATACATTTTCTTCTTCCCCTTTTCCTTATTGCGAACAATGTAAGGTCTTGGCTATATGTCACGTACAATCTTGATCACAATTCTTTTTGTAACTAGAAATATAGTGTACTTCTGCTTTGTCATCTGTGTGGGGTATGGTTTGGTTCTCTCATCTCGCAGAACACCATACAACCTTATCTCTCCATCATTCAACAGATGCATTGTACCACTATTTACCAAGATTGGTTGAAATTGCACCTTGACTGACTTTTCGGGGTTTCTCTAATGATTATGGAGCTGCTACTCCTAACAGGTTGAACTTCTTCAATAATCTTGATTCTCAAATCCTCTTTTCTCAAGGGTTGAGAAGGATTGACCTGTACTGGACTGTGTTCAATTGACTTTTTCTTCGATTGAACAGCAGTAGGAGTGCTCTTCTTCTCACTGGTTTTCTGCTTCTTATTTTCTCCAACCATTCTAGGAGTCTGTTGTTGAGATTGAGGTTGAGACTTTTTCTTCTCAAATTTTAACTTCCTCTTAATCTTAGTTTCTTTAGTCACTCTTGCTAAATCTGCCTTCAAGATTGAGACTAAAGACCTGGTTGCCTGTGGTGCTTTCTTCTCAGAGTCTCCACCATGAGTCAACTCTTTTCCTTTCTTTTCTTCTTGTTGACGCAGGGTCAGTACTCTAAGCGACCTTTTTGCTTGCTTTGGTCTCTCCGAAAGGAGTGTTTCCTCCTTTATCTTCAAGGTCACAAGGGTCTCTGGCTGTCTTCTTTTTGAGAAATCGTCTTATTTTTCCTTACATCATCTGATGATTTCTTCAATCCTTCTGTGGACATTCTTTTAGTGGATTGAGATTTTGATCTTCTTGTGGGAGTTCCCTTTTTAGCACGCTCCCCCTCAATCATTGCTATCGTCTTAGAATCTGTTTCTTCTTTTTCCAGATTCTCCAAGCCCATTCTACTAAAAGTTGAAGAATTGATGACGCTTTTGATATTCAGCTTCACCCTGTTTCCTCTTTCTAGGAGAATTCTAGAATCTTTGAATATTCTTGTCAACATTATTCCATACGGTAGGGCGGTCGAGTCCTTCTTCGAATTTACCATGTAATGAAAAATAAGAAATGGTAGATCTATGGGCTGGCGATTGAGTAGATGAAATAGGCACTGCTCATCTAACGTCGTCACCAGATTCCTCGATCTTGTTCTTGGGAGAACATAGTGAAAGAGTAGTGAGTGTAAAACCCTAGCCTTTGGCACAAGGCTTGAGGCCTTCTTCTCCTTTGGGTTATTGCTTTATAGAGTTGTCGATTAATCTGAAACTCCTTCACGCTAGCTTGAGTCATCCATTGGGCCTTATGAGCAAGCTTCTCTCCAACACATGGATACTAAGTAGCCTTCTCAATTGATTGTAGTGTGATTATCACCTACAATCTATCCACTACTGATACTAAAGTATCTTCCACTATCTCCACATTCTTCCAGAAGTCATATACTTCGTTTATGTAAACTATTTCATAATCCTGGAAGAAGTTCCTCCATCTGACTGACACATTCTCTAGTTCAATATCCATATTATCCTGCTTCAAGGATTCAAAATCAGTAAGTCTTCCACTAGTCATTGATTACTCCATTTGTTTTTGGAGTTAACAATGAACCGAATGCACAAATGTATTTCTCAAAGAGGTGAAGTTGGTTTCTGGAGTTGAGAGTGAGAGCAAGGGAAGGTTTGATATCCAAACAGAGTATTGAGAGGTTTTGTTCAGAGTTCTTCAAAAGTCAATGTCAGGGTATGTCAAGAGTGTTCTAGAGTAGGTGGTATTCTCAAGGTTTTGAGACGCTTTCCTTCCAAAACTTTCTTATGACAGAAGTTACCAGCTGTAACTACTGTTACTGTTACGTTAACTCTTACGACTTTTTATCTTCATGAATAAGAGAACCATTTGGGTTATGACGTGTCAGACGGTTGATTACTCAGTATAACCATGTTGAGGTTTCATCTGATTTTTTTGAATCTTTCTTCACTATTGGCTTGATGAAGATGTCTACCCATTGATAGTTCGTCTCAACAAACTGTAGACTTACGATCTTCCTCTAAATGTAGTCTCGTAGAAAATGATGTCTAACTTCGATATGTTTAACCCATGAGTGTTGTATTCGGTTCTTCGACAGGTTGATACCACTTGTGTTGTCACAGAAGATTGGGATCTGATCTTCATGAATTGAATAATCCTCTAGCTGGTACTTAATCCACAACGTCTGTGAGCAGCTTCTGCAGTTGATAAAGCAATTGAACTTTGCCTTTTACTTGACCAGGAAACTAAGTTGTGGCCAAGGAAGTGACATCCTCCACTTGTACTCTTTCAATCAATCCTATCTCCAGCATATTCAGCATCACAGTAGCCAATTAACTTGAAATCTTTACCTTTCTCATACATTAAGCAAAGATCAATAGTACCTAATAGATATCTCATAATTCTTTTAATAGCAATATAATGAGGCTCTCTAGGATCTGCCTGAAATCTTGCACACAAATGAACACTAAACAGAATATCAGGTCTGCTTGCTGTAAGGTAAAGCAAAGAACCAATAATCCCTTTACAAAAGGTTTGATCAACCTTCTTGCCAGATTCATCCTTAGACAAAAGGTTTGAAGGATGCATCAGAGTTGACATTGGTTTTACTTTTTCCATCTCATGCTTAATGAACATTCCTTGATATACTTCTGTTGATGAATAAAAATATTTTCTTCGGTTTGTTTAATTTGCAACCTAAGAAAGAATTTTAATTCACCCATCATGCTCATCTCAAACTCATTCTTCATTAAATTCTCAAAACTAATACATAGCTTTTTAGATGTTGCACCAAAGATAATATCATCAACATAAATTTGAACTATGATGAAATCATTCTTAATGCATTTTCTAAATAACATCTTATCTACATGAACTCTACTGAAACCATTCTTAATTAGAAAAGAACTCTGACGATCATACTAGGCTCGAGGAGTTTGTTTCAATCCATACAAGGCTTTATGAAATCTATAGACATGGTCTGGTTTCTTAACATCTTCAAAACCAGGAGGTTGCTTTACATAAACTTCTTCATCTATAAAGCTATTCAAGAATGCACTTTTCACATCTATTTGAAATAGCTTTATATCATAACAGACAACATATGCAAGCAAAATCCTAATAGCTTTCAGTCTTACTACAGGGGCATACGTCTCATTGTAGTCTATTCCTTCCTGCTGATTATAGCACTGTGTTACTAATCTTGCCTTGTTACAACTCACTCTACCTGATTCGTCTAGTTTATTCTTGAAAACCCATCTAGTTCCTATGATGGAATTTTTAGAGGGTCTCGGAATTAAGGACCAAACTTTATTCCTAGTAAACTAGTTCAGCCCCTCTTGTATAGCTAAAATCCAAGCTTCATCTTGAAGAGCTTCATCAATTTTCTTAGGCTCTATTTCAGATATGAAAGCAACATTGGCTTCTCTTCTGAATTTGGACCTAGTTCTCACACCTTCTAAGGTCTCTCCTATAATCAATTCTTCTGGATGAGAACTCTTATATCTCCAATCCATTTTCAAATCAAGTGTTTAAGGAATATCTTCAACTTTGTCTAAAGGAGTATCTGATGGTGACACATCTTCACTATCAACCAAGGGTACTAATAGGGTTTCATTATCAATATTATCTCTCTTACTTGGTTAAGAACTATCATCAAACTTGACATGAATAGTCTCCTCAACAGTCTTATAGGTAAGATTGTAAACCCTATAAGCCTTCGAAGATAATGAATAGCTTAGAAAAATTTCCGAATAAATCTTATAATCGAATTTGTCCAAAATTTCCTTTGTATTCAATATAGAACACTTGCAACCAAATGGATGGAAGTGGGATATATTAGGCTTCCTTCCATTCCGTAACTCATATGGAGTTTTCTTCAACAAGGGTTGCATTAGTATTCTATTTTGAATATAACAAGTTGCATTCACAGCTTCTGCCCAGAAATACTTAGGAAGATTCATTTCACATAGCATAGTTCTTGCCATTTCCTGAATCAACCTGTTCTTCCTTTCTACAACTCCATTTTGCTGTGAAGTTCTAGGAGCAAAGAAATTATGGAAAATTCCATTCTCCTCACAAAATATTTTGAATTTCTCATTCTCAAACTCACCACCATGATCACTTCTTATACTAGAAATAGAAATTTCTTTTTCATTCTATAACTTTTTGAAAAGCAATTTAAAACACTTAAAAGACTCATCCTTATGTGACAGAAATAATATCCAACAAAATCTAGTGAAGTCATCAACAACTACAAGACCATATTTCTTTCCGCCAAGACTTATTGTCCTAGTTGGACCAAATAAATCCATATATAACAACTCTAAAGGTTTAGATGAAGTCACAATATATTTAGAAGAAAAAGATGTTTTAACCTGTTTTCCTTTATGACAACTTTCACAAAAGAAATCCTTGTTAAAACTTATTT
>JANVCL010000007.1:8171941-8179441 GCA_026546855.1 Erythroxylum incrassatum
AATCCAGAAACAACTCACAAACAGTTCAATAATAATGGAAGTGTAATAAATCAAATTAAATTCAAATCAAATCAATCTTAGGAAATCATCTAGGTTGACTCACATTACACTCCAAGAAGCTATTGCTTGGATGGTTCGGTAATGTTCGACTGGCGTACGATGTACTCCTCTAAAACATACACAACACATTTACAAATATAACATTTATGCACAAATGAAAACATATTACTTTATGCACATGTACTAAAATAACTAAAATATGCACAATGCATTGTTCAATGACAATTCTGAGTATCTTATTGTAATTCTCATCATCAAATCAATCAGATATCAAAGCCCTCATTAATATCATTTGATATTTATAATTGGACTAAAATAAAACAATGTGAAATCAATTTCATAACCTATTGATCACTTCAAATTTTCTACCCATATGATTTCGGGTCAACTTTGCAAAATTAATTTGATAGGGTAAATGACAAAATTAGGCAAAACTTCCTTATGAAAAGTTGTTCTCCAATGTCTTAAATTTCTAATGAATTTAAGATCATCCAATTTGATTCAGTATTCAATGAGTTATGCTCCAAATACTACATATTGTACACATTTGAACTTTTAGCTAGTATATGATCATATCTTCTAATTGCACAACTCATATCTTTCAGCTCAGGCATCCAAAAATTACAAACTTTATACCAATTTAAAGCTAAGAGAATAAGCTACAACTTTGGTGAAGATACCTCAGCCTAATTCTACCCACATCAATAAAGTTTATTCAATAACCACAAGACATGATTTCTGTCCCTGGTAATGCTACCGCCTAAGCTAAAACTCAGTTTCATGTCGATTTTGAAAATCTTAGAGATACAATTAAAATTTGACTTCTTCACAAACATTGTAGAAATATGTCTCTAGTTTACTATGAATCACCAATCAACTCATTCAAAAATCTACAGCTCAAGTTATACTTAGAAAATCGAAGCATGAACATGGAACATTTCCAATTCATAACATTCCAACAAACTTCCACACTTTAATCCTATCAATCACTTTCAAATCAATTCAGATAACTCTAAATTTTTATGGAGAGAAAGAAAAATGTCTTAGGAATCCATTGGCCTAAGTTTCAAGTTATTTGGAGTTCGGATGCAAAAGTTATAGGCAAAAAACTGAGGGTTGTTCAATGAAAAACTCTAGTTTTTAACTCACACATATAAACTATCACCTTTTCTCTCTCTAACATGCAAACTTTATCTTCTCCACTGAAAACTTCTTCTTTTTTTTCCACTTTTACGCTTCATATCTACTACATCCATTACATAAAACCAACTTTCCTACTTTTCTTTTAACTGAACAACTCACAACAAGTCAAAAATCCAAGGTTCATACTTAATCATCAAAATCCAAAATCTCACCTTCACTTTCTCCCTCTACTGTGTTTTATAACTTCTGCACCTTTCTTTCTTTTTTTCCAACACAACAGCCCACGTTTTCAATCATTTTCCTCCTTAAAACACCACACCTCGTTATGCTCTATGTTTCCTTTAACTCTAACCTCATTTCAACCCATCTTTAATAAAACCCAAACATTTACCCAAACACTTACACATATATATAATAAAACAGAGTATGTTCATGGACTTCTCTACACTTTTCTGACTTTCAACAGAAGGATTACTTTCCACTAACAACTACACCTTCATTTCATATATCAACTTTCTATATTAGAATCTCACCTACCCCTCATTCCTTATCATCTTTGCAACTCCTATGAGAATTACGCACATAGTGAAGCCTAAGCCATATATGTATTTCACCAACACAACAGAGTATATGTTTTTATCCACTTCCATTCCATCCAAACCTTATCATCTTACCGCTTGCATACCATGACTTCAATAAATCTTTCATTCATATCATTAAACTCATTTTACTCTAATTTCCTGCACTTTAACATCATCCATTTCAATAAAACAAAACACCGTAAAAGCTACTTACTTGGTTACACAAACTCTCCAGCAGATGCAATTGAATCAGTAGCACAACAACAATTCAACAGTTGATGTTTCGGGGGATGAGCTAAAGAAGAGTTTTAATGAAGGGGGGTTGCTTCGGTGGAGAACAAAAGCATAATAAAAACAATTTCTCTCTAGCAAGACACACGTGTTTGCATGTGAGTCAGGTGGCAAAATACTAGGCTGTCACTTGTCACATTAGAATTGGTCCATTATTTTTTTTCTTAATCGAAAAATACCCCAAAATTTTAGAAATTTTCAAAAAATCACCAAAAATTTAAAATAATTAGATTATTCTCCAAATAAATTTTCAGCTAAAATAATTCACCAAAAATGTCAAAATATCCAAAATATATCAAAATTTTCAAGAATTTCTAAAATTCACCAAAAATTTCAAAATAATAATAACACTCTCCAAATAAAGTTTCAGCTCAAAATAATTCACCAAAAATTTCAAAATATCCAAAATATACCAAAATTGCCAAATCATAATTAATACATTACAATTTAATCCACAATTTCCACTTATAAATCAAATTTACCTAGAAATGCCAATGAATGCATGTACAATCATATGAATGTGCAAAATAAATTTATATGTCACAATTAACTTATGCATGATGTGCTTTTTTCTAATTCCACATGAATTCCTCATAATTTACTATTCTAGCCTTACCATAGGTAACGGGATGCTACACTATCTCTCTAAATGATGGACTCGAGGTATTTAAAACTCGATTTCTGTGGTATGATGTGTAACACGCCACTCCTATCTAACACATACACATGCGCCCTTCGGTCACACGTGCACATGCCTGACAAAAATGACGTGTAACTATCTCACTTTCACTTTATCACATGGCATCATAATTAAAATCACAAATCACACATTTGCTAAAATCCAAAAATTTCCTCATTTTATATCATAACCATAATGTACATTATAACTTTAAGTTCAACATCCAAGTTTAAATAACACGATCCTATGAGTATAACAACTTAGTCTACACAGTACACTACAAACATGAGGATTAACAAAAGACAATAATAGACTATGTCTTCAATTCCTAGCTAACCGACCTTTGAGCCATGACTGGTCGTCAAAGTTCCACAAAATATGCTTCTATGGAGTCTTAAAAGCTAGGTCGTCTCACTCTCGAACCTGAAATTAACAACGGTGCAATTTTGATGAGTTTTGTGAACTCAGTAGAGTAACCATTCTCAATGGTTCACTCATGTTATAAAACACAATCAATTATAAACATATTGTCACACACTTCATTTCAACTTGATTAGCACCAAGTTCTATCACAAACAAATTGTAATTTCAGACAAACAATTAAATCAAACTATCACTTCATTACACTTGAATACAATACCATCCAATACCATTATTGGTTTAATACCATGTATTAAAACATATAACATTCTTACAACTTTACAAATCATTCAATGAATTTAAATCATATGTGAATGTTAGTTTTTATATTGTTGTGACTGTGTGCTTTTTCAGTATCTCGTATTAACGGGCTCATTGATCACAGTGAGCCTTAGGCTCTAATCATATATATGATTGAACTTTAAGCTCTTTCCAGTAGCAGTCTCAGTCAGTAGCATCACCAATCACAATTGCCTTTATATTACATGTATTGAAATGAAATGCATGCCACAAATCATTCAAATACAATCAATCACTTTCATTCACATTATCTCAGTCAATACATTCAGTCACTTTTAGTTGAGAATCGTTTAGGCAGTCTCATTCACATACAAGTAGCACTTCCAATGATATTCACATGCATCAAAACTCCTTGGATATTTCATGTCTGGAATTCAGTACACAATCAGTACATATTCATCACATATCCAATTCAATTTAGTAATATCAGATCAAATTAAAGTGAGACCATCTTAGGTTACTCACAATTGCTCCCTTAAGCCTATTGCCTTGACGTTTCGGCAATATCTGGAAGTGGTCGCGCTACTTGCTCTCCTTTATACATTAAAACAATTTCTCATTACTGTACTGCTTATGTAACTAGGTAAGCACATATGTAATAAGGTATCATGTATCATGCATATGCAATGAAAATTCTGGGGTATATTTCTGTAACAAATTGATGTACATATCAATTGTAATCCAATTGTGCCAAAATTCACAAACTACATCACTATTCCAGCTTTTGTTGAAAGCACCTCATTCGAGTCAACTTTGCATAATCAATAAGATCAAGAAAATTTGTATTTCTGTAACACTTTCTTCTAGACAATTGTTCCTCTATGTCTTAAGTTTCTAATTATACTAAGATCATACAATTTGGTTTATTATTTTATGAGTTATGCTCAAAATACCATAGACTGTGTACATTTAAAATTTTGGCTAATGCATGATCATGCATTCAAGTTGTACATCTCATATCTCTCAATTCCAATATCCAAACATTACAAACTTTATACCAATCAAAAGCTAAGAGAAAAAGATATAACTTTTGTGAAGACACCTTTGTCTGATTCGGCCTACATCAATACAGTTTATTCAATAACAACAAGAAATGATTTTTGTCCTTGGTAGTGCTAAAGCCTAAGCCAAGACTCAATTTCATGTCAAATTTTGAAATAATTAAAGACAGGACTAAAATTTGAAATCTTCAAGAAAGTTGTAGACATAAATCTCTAGTTTAATCTAAATCAAGAATCAATCCATTTAGAAACCTACAGATCAAGATATAATCAAAATGTTGAAGCATATTCAATGTAAATTCTCTAGTTTATAATATTCCAGTACATACCCTCACTTTAATTCAATCAATCCTTTTCCAAATCAATTCAGATGGCTCTAAATTTTAATGTATAGGAAAATCAATGTCTTAAGAGTGTATTGGTTCAATTTCAATTCATTTGGAGGTTGGATGACAAAGTTATAGCCAAAAGACTTAAAGCTATTCAGTAAAAATACTCTAGTTCATAAAATTAACAAAACACAGTTTTTCTTCTTCTTCACCGTAAACTATAGATTTCTTCACTCTTCTTCCTTCCTTATTGTCCAAATTTCACATTCCTAACTTATTCAACTAACACATAAATCATCTTTTCTACTTCTCTTTTAGTTCAACATAACACAATGAATCAAAAATCCAAGATTCATCATAAATATCGAAAATTCAAAACTACACATTCATTCTCTCTCTCTATTTTTTTTCTTTTTTTCTCTGCACTATATAGATTTACATTCCTTCTTATTTCATCTTACACGTTCCATTTTAATGCTTTTCCCACATTCACAAATTCAATTCCTCATCTAAGTCATTTAGCACATTCATTCTCCAAAACTCTACTACTTAACCTTCTCATGCATGTATTCATTTACATCGTAAGATAATATTAAAAAATCCACTTACTTGATGCAACAAAGCTTTCAGCAGTGTGAGTGAATCGAGTGTATAGAGTAAACAACTGGTGTTTTAGTGTTGGTAAACAAGAAGAAAATTTTTCAACAATGCTTTCGGTGAAGATACAAACAACAGAGGAATGAGCTGCACCAAATCCTTATACTATGTGGCTATATTGCATGTACTACATGTGTCACTATTCAATACTGCCACATGTCACAATTTTACTGACTATATTTTCTAGTCCAAGATACTCAAAATTTTTAGAAATTTCCTAAAATTCACCAAAAATTCTGAAATAATACTAATAGTCTAAAATAATACTAATAGTCTCTAACTAAATTTTCAACGTAAATAATTCACAATTCACATTTTAATCGCATTTAACAATCAATTATACATAGAAAATGTCAATGAATGCATGTACAATTATTTTAATGTATCAAAAATAAATATTCACATATGTGTGAATATACAATGATGCATGAGCATGAAATGCACTTTTAATTTCTCGCAGTACACTCAATTCACTATTCTGGGGTCTAATCCCGAACATGGGATGTTACATAATGTCAGTACCAATTGCTACCGTCACCTCTTGTACCATTTGGCTTCTCGAAAAGTTGCATTCTAAATACTCTGTCTTGGACTTGCTCATTCTAAAACCTTTCGATTCTAACACTTCTCCCCAACATTCTAACTTGACATTGACCCCCTCCTTGGTCTCATCCACCAAGACAATATCGTCAACAAATAACATACATCAAGGAACCTCTCCTTGAATATGTTTGGTAAGTTCATCTAATACTAATGTGAACAAAAAAGGGCTTACGGCTGAGCCTTGGTATAGTCCAACACTAATAGAGAACGCTTCCATGTCACCTCTTACCGTCCTTACACTAGTCAATGCTCCTTTATACATATTCCTAGTTACTCTGATATAAGTCATAGGAATGCCCTTTGCCTCCAAACACCTCCATAGGAGTTCTTTAGGAACCCTGTCATATGCCGACAAATCTATAAAAACTATATGCAAATCCCGTTTTCGTTCCCTGTAGCATTCCATTAGTCTTCGAAGTAGATGTATTGCTTTTGTCGTAGACCTACCAGGCATAAATCCAAATTAGTTGGCCGATATAGAAGCATCTCTATGGATTATCTTTTCAGTTACCTTCTCCCATAACTTCATGGTATGACATAGTAATTTGATGCCTCTATAGTTGTGATATTGTTGGATGTCTCCTTTGGTCTTGTATAAGGGGATTAAGCTACTCAATCTTCATTCATCCGACATCTTGGCTAACTCGAGGATCACATTAAAGAGCTAAACTTTAGATACCCCTAGGAATTTTGTGGCGGTTTCTCTCACTATGGGGGCTACTCCCTGCCACATCCGATTAGCATCGCCACTCACAACCCATGTTGTATTATACCAAACTTGAGTCCTAAAATGTTCCACCATGTCACCTTTTAGCCTCCACCATCTAATTTTGTGACATTGCTTGGTAAATTGTTGTGACCTCCATCCCTTAATTCCTAGATCCAAAACTATCAATTTATGTTGGGTTGATAGGCATACGGTCGGAAGCACTTTGCAATCCTTGCACCATGATTTGGCTCTTTTCCTGACAAGGAGATAATCAATTTGCGTCTTGATCATGCTACTCTTAAACATCACCAAGTGCGCTTCGTTTTTCTTAAATAAGGAATTTAATATTACTAACTCGTACGCTATGGACATGTCCAATAAAGCAATCCCACTATCATTTCTAGTGCCGTATCTGAAGCCCCTATGAATTCTTGTATATTCATCTGAATCTGTCCCTATATGCCTATTAAAATCACCTCTGAGGACGATCTACTCAGTATTAGAGATTTATAGAAGCACCCCATCCATTGCCGCCTAGAATATATGTTTTTGTTTTCTGTTTGAACTAGCTTGAGGTGCATAAGCACATAGTACATTGAGAACCACATTGCTTAAAACAAAATTTGCCACCATTATCCTATCATTGACCCTTGTGGATCCCCACTACTCAATTTATAAGTTCCTTGTCCACTGAGATACCTATCCCATTTTGCTTCCGCGTACTTCC
>JANVCL010000007.1:8181941-8183655 GCA_026546855.1 Erythroxylum incrassatum
CTATTTATGGCACCATACATTTGTAACATTATCATTTTCCATAATACACATATTTTCACTCCAAAATTTACACATTCAATTAAAGTGAAATATACTAAAGTAAAAAAATCAGAATATAAATGTAAAGTATAAATACTTACAAGTATCTCTACATGCTCGTGGTGGGTAATAGATTCTCTAGTATGTAAGGAAAGACTCTCTCCTCCAAGTCCTCCACATCTGTTGGTAAAATTATCTGAAATGGACATCACCTCGGGTGATGTCCAATACAACTGCCAATGACTCCATATTTGTTCAGAAATATAAGACAGTCGTATATCAATCTTGTGTATCGCACTAACAACGTCTCGATAACATGAACGTGTTCGTCTCTCCCATACTTTTTATATGGTCACGTCAAATTCAGAATTCTAAAAAAATTCTTTCTGAAATAAAAGGAAAAAACATATGATAAGTACTTATAATGTAATATTTATCTAATTAATGTATAAAAATCAATTAAAAATATAAAAAATAAATTTTTTGTACCTCAAACTCCTTATAGTAAAATTCCTTTGTTGCCTAAAAGATATTCTTCTATATCACTTGTACTATATTTGAAGTAGTCAATTTAGTGAGAGTTGACATTTTGCCTATACTCATAACCAAATGGGATATAGCATGGTGAAAGGATGAATTGCACAAAAATTGCCTATAAGAGGGTTCGCAAGATGGTTTGTGGTGAATACGGGTTCATTCGTCAAACCACTTACTTTTCGATCAATTATGGCTCATGATGTGTTGTTAGACATCGCTCATGACTTGTTTGAATTAAGTGTCATTCTAAGTGACCAACATAATTGGGAACCTAATGGGTCACACACATAAGAGTGACTCGGATAATACATAAAATAGTTTTGGATAGAGATCCATTATATAGAGAGTAATAGAACTAAATGGATCCTGATGGGATCGGGATATATCCCGATGAGATCGCGACATCGATATTACTGAAACAGGTCTCCGGTGTTTCTTTCACATCCAGAACCCGATAGGACTGACTCCAATGTGACTGGACCAGCTATATATATATATATAAAAGGTAACCTGTAAAAGGGAGGAGAGACTTTGTTAAAGATGCATTAAATGTCTTTAATGGATAAAAGACAAAATCCATAAAAGACAAAAGAAGTACGGTGAATAAGTAGTAGGATCGTGAGATAAGAGAGGGCTTTTAATAAGTTCAAAAAGTAGGTTCCAAGCCATCTTCGAAGCTCTCTCCATCTACTTTCAAGTTTCATCTTACTTCTCTCCTTTAAGTTGTTCTCCATGAACAAAGGTAAGAGCTAACACTCTCTTCTTTGTTCTAGCTATTTCCAGATCAAAGAGTTTGATTCGGTTAGATTGTTCGATCTCTGCGTAGATACTTCTAGAGACGGTCTTCTTTGATCGTTGTAATTTGAGAATTATGGTACTTCTTTGTATAGACACATAGATCCTAGATTTCGGGAAAGTCCCAAAATGTTAAGATATGGAGCCTGATAAAATATTATGGACTTTACACCAGGCCCAAATGCGTGAAACATGTTATGCCTCTTGTATTCTATTCTCCTTGTGTACTGAAAATATTCACAGTGAATAAAAGAAACCCTAGCCGCCCGTGGACGTAGCCATATTTTGGTGAACCACGTAAATCTGTGTGTTCGTTTATTTTCTGCACTATTCTTTGATTATT
>JANVCL010000007.1:8245306-8271816 GCA_026546855.1 Erythroxylum incrassatum
AAAATTCCAACATACGAACTTATTTCATTCATGTTTAAGTGCTTTAATTTAAATATACATATCAATCAAAATATTGACAACCTATTCATGCAACTATGATACTTC
This sequence comes from Erythroxylum incrassatum, assembly GCA_026546855.1. Classification (NCBI taxonomy): domain Eukaryota; kingdom Viridiplantae; phylum Streptophyta; class Magnoliopsida; order Malpighiales; family Erythroxylaceae; genus Erythroxylum; species Erythroxylum incrassatum. The sequence continues at coordinate 8,245,412 of JANVCL010000007.1, forward strand.
TAAGCATGCACTTATTATTATTGATCAATTAAAAAAAGTAAACTATCAATAAGTAACTCTTCGTGAAAATTCTTACTACTTTTAAAAGATTAGTAGGTTTAATTTTATTGTAAGCACCATATTTTAATATTTTCTTTTATGATCACTTAGTCTTTTGCCGCGAAGGCAGATACATTATTATGAATGTCCACCAGTTACTCAACTTGGTTACACTTTTATTTAGCTTGATCGTAGTGTCATTCTAGCCTTTTGACACTAATACAAACTTTTTATCATGAAGGCCCTCGGTTACTCCACTGTACCACAACTCTCAATTGGCTACCATTTCTATTCTTAACCCAATTTTCTTAAAAAGGGCCAGCAAAATAGGAATTTTATTTAACCAATTTTTTTATAAATTTCTTAACCTACCTCATTTCTTCTTAGTCAATCACTTTTACGAAAGGTTACTAATAATACCTACCAATTTAAATGAATGTAATTGTAAATGTATATAAACAAGAGTTATAAAGTGAAAGAATAAGTGTCATATCCTACTTAACGTGTATATTCATCCTAAATAAAGTTAAAACACAAAATTCACAAGTTAATATGTTTTTACAATTTAAATGACCTTGTTCGAAAACCATCTAATTTCATTTAATTCATGTCATTGACACATTCACACATTGCACACATCATGCAACCAAATGTTTATACAATACCAACCTACTTAAAGACTAACATAATACAAACACAAAATTCACACATACAAATGATATGTAAGTGCATATAGGTCCCTACTCTTGAACAACACATTATCCTCAATATAGAAATGGAGACAATAAAAATAAAGAGAAATATAAATAAATTAAAATTAAGAGCAAGAATACTTATGGTGATTCGGGTGATGGTGTTAGACATGGGACTTTGATACCTTAGACAATAAAAGATTTGGCGATTTCTTTATCTGATATCGCTAATGGCACATTACATCCTTCAACTGTGCCTCCATATTATCCAGACGACCCTTTAGGTGCTTGTAATTCTCTTCCATTTTTTCAAGCACCTTTTCCAAACCTTCTTACTCCTTCTGGGATTCTTCACTTGATGAGACTTGTTAGGGGTGTTGTGGAGGTACAGAACTAAAACTTACCTATCCTCTCTTGTGTTTGACTTTTGATTTCTAGCCAATATCTCATATTTCCATACCATGGCACTCCAACGTCTCAACTCACCTCAAATGTATGTGATTTAAATGCTTAAGAAAAATAGGGGTTAGTTCATCAACAATAACACCATGCAATTGAGCCAGAACATTTACAAGAAAACAAATGTCTAGATAGCTACTTTTCTTATTAAGCGAAGTAACTATCGTTTGAAAAATATAGGTGGATGTGTAGATTGGAACCTTATTATCCATGCACCAAAGTATAAATAAATCTTTTTAGAGCACTTGTTAATTTAACTCTTAGCAAAAACATGACATATGAATTTATGCAGTGATAAGTGCTTAGGATTCTTATTCACATTATCAGGAGCATTGTGTGGATTAAACACATATAACTCTATTAATTTTGTCTAATATTTCTTAGCATAAAAATTTTCATGTTTTTCAACAATGTTTGATTTTAGAAAAGCAAAAATTTCTTCCAAGATATCATTATCCAAATTTTAAGGTTTTCCTCACAATCGAAACAAAAAATTATCTAACTTACCTGACTCATAGTGCAAAGTAATGTAAAATTCAAGGGTTAATTCTTCAAACATAAGATAATCACAATGTATAAATTTATCCTATTGAATTTTTGCACTCAAAGACTAAACTTTTCCTTTCAAATCTAAATCTTCTAAAATTAAAAATCAAAATATCAAGGTGTAGTAATTATTTTAGAACGGAGGTTTTGGAATTTGTTACCTTCTTCTTTAAAGAATATAAAAAAAGGAGCTCCAAAATCCTTGACCAAATCACGTGCACTATAACTCAACACCTCTTCACTTTTCCTTTGGAGTTTGAGAATTTTGCAATTTTTTTAATTTTTAGAGACATGATGGAGAGTGAACCAAGAAATCACAACAAACACAATACAAAGCCAAAAACATAAGAGAGAGAAAGTGTTGATAAAATCTGGCAGAACTACTAAAAACATGTGATTTTGAGTGAAAATTACTAGATTTGTATGGAAATAATGTTAATCTAGAAAAAATTGCAAGAAAAGAGTGAAATCCAAGTGAAATTTGAGAGAGATTTAAGAGCAAACAAAAAGCTTTGGAGGTGGGCTGCTATTTAGAGAGAGAAAATGGGAGGTGGAAGAAGTGAAAAAGACTATTTATAGGGGTTAGGGTTTGGGGAAGGGGTAAAAGGGTCATGCACGATTGTGCATTGTGTTAAAGGGGCGACCGTAACAATCCTGCATCCAATGCATGATCATGGATGACCCTTTTACCTCTTCCCCGATGCACGATCATGATAGAATGTATTTCATGCCAAAATTGGCATGTTATGCACCATATGCACGTTCCAAATATGATATTTATCCAAAAAACAAATCACTATAAAAAAACACACAGATATGAATTTACAAAAAGCCTATCTAACAACATATTATAAACAAAATGAAATATAAAAAAGTAATACCTATCCTAATTCTTGAATTACCTCCTAAGTAACGCTTGTTTAACGTCGTTAGCTTGACTTAATCTTTATTTTTACCAACATCGTAGTAGCTTACTTCTACTTATATCTCTCTATAGTAGTTTAGTAGCCTGCAAATAAGTCACAAGTTGTAAGATAATAATAGGGACATAATTTACCAAATTAAGAAATCCAAGTGATTTTATTAATGCACTTTTCTACAACAAACTGTCAATAAAATAAGAAACAATGAAACTCCCTGAATCTTCAGTTGATGCCAACAGTTTGTCCTCTCTAAAGGTGAACTGCTCATTTTTAACCTCAATTATTGTCTACTCGTATACTCTTCTTCTTGAACAGAGATTTTCTACTCTTTTTCAACCTCTATTTCCTTTGTCATTTGTTCTTCTGACTTTTTCTTAATTGCAACTTTATTCATAAAATCGACCTTTGTCTCCTCTTCACTTTAAGGCATTAATAGGCTCTAATAACATGTTATATCTAATTCAGTGTTAGTATGCTCACCTGATCTATCCTAAGATCAATTTTGCATGTAATATGAATTTTCCCACTTATAATGTGGTGCCTGACATTTATGGTTACAATGTTTATCCCTAAAAATGTCACAACACAATAAGGATATCGGTTGTGCTTCCATGTTACTTTGAAAGGCTCCCTACATTCCTTGTTAGCAATGCATTAGAAAGTAGCCCAACTTAAAACTCCAAGTTATGAATGGGAGAGGAATGATTCTTCATTATTTGATCAAATTTAGCTTCCATCCTCCTTTGACTTTCATTTTGGCTATCAATCTTGAAGCTTAGCACATCCATTAACTTGTCTAACTTAGACTTTAAGGATCTAATACTGTCTTGTTGGAAACTTGGTGGACCTTATGCTCTCACGTTATTTCCTGCATTGATATCACAAGAATAATTTAGGTAATTATGCCACCAAAAACTATACGAGTTTAACTCCCATCGATACTATAATGCCTTCACTAGGTTGGAAGGAAAGGTCTACAAGTTGCGTAGTTGCTCTTTATGATTCATGTGTTAACGTACCTACAATTACACAATAAAAGTAGTAAAGTCCTTAAATCCAATAGATCAATTAGTTTTGTTTAAGACGTCTGTTACCTACAGAAAAAGGTATTTTTGAGCCAGAAACATATCAAAAATTATGCTAGACGAAAAATAATTTGACAATAATTAAAATTAATTTTTTTTTCTAATTAAAAATATATATGTTTTTTTTTCAGTAGTGGGTCGTAGCAAAAACACACAAAATCATATAAGACCCTTGCTCGATAACAACACCAAAAATTTGATGAGTTTATCGAGGGCCATAAAAAATAAACCTTACTTTTAGAAATTAGACTTATAGTACTAGGAATAAGGGTCAATCCACAGAGAAAGGCAATTGAAAATGTATGTAAATTACTGCTAAGCTTGATAAGGGTTTTTGATTGTTGTGAATAAAATATAAAGCTAACCAATTAACCCTAAGATTTAGATGATCTAAGCCCAACATGAAAGACTTAATCTAACAACAATATTAAGCAATAGAAAGGCCAATAAATCAAAGTTCCTTTAATCACCAATGTTTATGAGAGACTTAGGCTATTATTCTCCCTAATATTTAATAATTGTAAGGTTCCGATCATGCATTACATACATAATATATATCAAATATATGCAGCGGAAAATAAAACAAAACCTCAAAAACCATATCTACTTATGCGTATAGATATAGAAAACAAAAACATGAAAAGTAAGATGCTTATCTACCTTTCCGACGATCTCCTTGATTCTTTAATCTTTTCTGCGTTAGGTTGTCGTAAACTACAACGATGAACATAGACCATCTCTAATGAAAGTCCATACGAAGATAGAAGGATGAAACAATGAAACCTCACTCGAAGATGGCTAGAATTCTTTCTTTGTGCTAGCAAAGATAAGAACTCCTGTGAGAGTTAGAGAGAAAGAGTATGGGTGTAAGAAAGAACCTTTCTTTCACTTGTGTCTTACACAAGATGCACAAAAATCATCTATATTTTCTGCACCATTTGGCCTTCCATAAATCTATCACTAATGGAGAGTTATGAGAAGTTAATGGTCATGAATAACATGCATTAATGGAAGTTATGGGAAGTTAATGACCACGAATAACATGCATTAATGGAAGTTATGAGAAGGTAATGACCAAGAATAACATGCATTAATGGAAGTTTTGGGAAGTTAATGACTAAATTGGCAGCCAACTACATTTGTTTCTAATCCATTCCATGCAACATTTTCTACCACGATCACATTGTGATACAATCCTAAAACACTCTCTCCTATCTTGAATCACCATTCAACACCATTTTACTCATCCTTCAAATCTCCTATGTGTGTGACCCATTATGTTCTCAGTTATGTTGATCACTTGAATTAACACTTAATTCAAAGTCAAAGGCAGTATCTAGCAACATGTCATGACCTCCAATTGACCAGAAAGTCAATGATTTGACCCTTCCATATGCAATGTTGCCATGCAATTCGTCCTTTCACCATTTATACCCCACTTGGTTTAAAGTATAGTTAAAGTGTCAACTCCCACTAGACTGACTACGTCACATCTAATCCAAGTGATATTAGATCTTGTCCTTAGGATCTCATTACTCTATGTATCATTGACGACTCTCTTCATGACACATATCTGTTCTGGCCAAACACTCCTGAGTAATGACCCCGATAAGAGGTCATAGGTATGATGGAGTGGTAATTCCTTTATTGGCTACTTAATTACCTCTGAATACCTCAATCTATACCTAATCACCACCCTATGAGTAACCCCTGAAAGGTATTGATGAATGGAGTCAAAGCACAGGATCAATATCTGAGATATCCTTTAGCACCCCAAGTTAAAGGATACTTGCACAATTGCTATGATGAGACTATCATTGACAATGAACTAGAATGTCCATATGATTGTCTCATAGTTGGTCAATGTAATGTACTTACTACCCTTAGTAAGTATCTATATGTTAACTCTAAACAACTCATGTTTACAACTTATGAGATCTACTGCTTGATCCAATCAAGAAGAATAGCATGTGCTAGTCTATCCAAATTAATAATATCCACCTCATTAATTCTATTACTAGGGAAAGTTTAGATACTAACATAATTACACATGATAGGAATCCCATTATCATGATCTCATCATGATTTCCTCCATGCTATGTTTTGAATCAAGGACTTTATTAAATCAATTTAAGATCAACATCAAATCTATAAATGTATGAACATCGAAATAATGAAAAAGGCCTTTATTAATCATAAAATGATTTGTATGATAAATGCTAAAGGTGATTGCCTTTAGAGAACTTCTTTAACAATAACAACATCAGCTAGTTTCTAGTTGATTAGTGGTAGATTATCAAACACAATTATCTAAATCCTCATAGAAATCATGAATGATAATTATAATAATAAGCATGAAAGAACAATAAAACTCAAAGTCAAAATTAAAATAATAAACTCATTTAGATCTCATAGTTTTGATGTTCTGAGGTTTCAATTCCTTCGTCCAACAATGAGATTAGCCATGCAAGGCCATAGAAGAAGCTTTACGGTGTGAAGTGAGGAGAGAGAGGTGTGTGTTGTGTAATTTTTTTGGATGTCTTCCCCTCCTCTTTTCATGTAATAAATCAGTAAATAGAATTGTTATAAAATATAGCAGTTGTTATAGCTATTACAAACTGTTGGCGTAATTATAAGGATTATACAACTAATGTAAATAATATAGTCATAGAGATTTTATTATAATCATAGGCATTACTTTCCTAGTTTAGCCTTTGTATTTTTATATAAATACCTGTATCATTATAATAGAGTACACAAAAAAAATCATTCTTCTCATAGTATTAGAGCCTAGTGGAGTTTCTAGGTCTCTTCTTTGAAAGTGTGTTATTTTTTAATTTCTACCCTATCATGAGGCAGTGTATTGTTTATGTGGGTGATACATTTTAGGAGATTTTTTCTTCACCTCCTCCTTCACAAGACTTTATGGGTGTCGATCGACCATCTCTTCAAATTTAGTCTTCGAATTTCTAGCACGTGACTCACATATGCTGCCCAGTCCTAGATGTCATTTCCACGTGCTGGTGCAGGAACCGTTGTCTACCAAATCAATTTCTTTCTCTAGCATCGCCTCCTTTGTCCTTGTCTGAACATCTGGTCAGTTTCTTATAAGTAATGTCATTTTTTTGTGTGGGCGACAATTCTTAGTTCCCATTTGTTTCTTCCAAGTATGAGTGCTTTTGTTTCTATCATTCGTTTCCTTCTTTATTTGCTTGACACTGTCACTTGGGACTAATTTAAAGTGGCTGAGAGTAGTAATATAGGTAGGGATAAGAAGACTATTAATGAAATTACATTGGGTTCATCCAAAATTACTGATAGAAAATTGACTGGAAAGAAAAATTATGCATAATGGAAAAGGACTTCGTAGATTTGTGACTAGTGTAGATTTGGAAGATCATCTAACTAGTAATTCACCCCCTAAGATTGATGTTGTTGCTCGAAAGAAATGGTTAATGGAGGATTATAAATTGTTTAATCACATCCATAATACTTTAGACCCAACTATTGATGATGTTGTGAATCATTGTGATAGTGTCAAAGAAATATGGGAATATCTGAAATTTCTGTATGCTTGCAAACAAGATTTGTCTCGTGTTCATTAATTATTGTTAAAGATATATCGAGCATAAAGAAAAGGTCACTCCATGTTTTAGTACTATATTGAAGTGAAACAAGCCTTTGAAGAAAAGTGAGCTATGTTTTCGATTGTTGCTGATATAAAGCAAATGCAAAAACAAGAGGAGCAGATTATAGTACAGTGTTTCTTAGTAGTGTTGAGTTCTAAATATGACGTGACATGCACACAATTGTTAACTAGTGAGACGCTTCCTTCCTTTACAAAAATATATGCCTATTTGCCTCGAGTTTGTAAAGATGGTTATGTGACTTCTGATATGGTGTCCAATGACTTAATGGCATTGGTGAGTAACAATTCAAATAATAATCATAGTGGCAAAGGTGGAAAAAATAGTGGTTCTATTGTTAGAAACAGTAGCACCCCTCACACCAGTAATTACTGTGGAGTTGAGGGACATATCAAGGAGAATTGTGTGAAATTGCATGGTAAGCCTCCCAAATACTCAAGTTAGAATGATAGTAGAAAATTTGCAAATGTGGTTGCTCAGGATGACATCCTACCCCTCCCTCAGTCATCCTTGCCTTCTATCACAATTTTAGTGGATGAGTATACTCGTTTAACCAATGCCTATTAACAAATTTTGACCACTTGTGATTCGCAACGGCCAAACTCTGCGATATAAGCTTTGGCTAATACAAGTAACCCTACTGCCTGTCTCTCCACTCTATCTCGTAGTTAGGTTATTGACTCAGGTGCTACTGATCATATGGCCGACAACACAGGTATCCTCTCTTCATTCAAGTCTACTACTAATTTACCTTGTGTTACTTTAGCCAATGGATTTATCGCTTCTATAATTGGGCATGGGATAACAAACTTAACAAAATCTCTCCCATTATCATTTGTTTTATGTTTATAACAATTCCTTTTTAATTTATTATCTATCAGCCAACTCGCCAAAGTCTCAATTGTTGTGTTGTTTTGTATCCTGATTATATCATTTTTAGGATCTTAGGATGAAGCAAATTATAAATAAAGGGCATCTGGTGAATGACCTGTATGCTCTTGATTCGTCTTCTGAACCTGTACCTCGATCAATTGCTTGCACAAGCTCATCTTATCTTTTGTAGCTTCATTATTATTTTTGGTCTTCCATCTCTCATAATTTTACAAAAGTTATATCCTAGTCTTAAATGAGAATCTACCTTGAAGTGTGAAGCTTATTGATTTTCTAAACATCATTGAGTATCTTATTCTCCTAGACTAAATAAACAAGTTGACTCTTTTTTTACTTAGTGCATACTGATGTATATGGTCCTTGTCCTATTCCATCCAAATCTAGTTTTCGTTATTTTGTGAAATTTATTGATGATTATTCTCATATTACTTGACTTTATCCTATGAAAACTCGATTAGACTTGTTTACTATATTTTGTGCCTTTCACACTGAAATTAAGACTAAATTCAACAAATCCATCTACATTTTGAGAAGTGATAAAGCTAAGAATATGTTTCCCATACTTTTCAGTCTTATCTCTCTCATTATGGTATTATCATCAGTCATCTTATATTTTTACCCCTCAACAAAATGGTGTAATAGAGCAAAAGAACCATCACTTATTAGAAGTTGCCTAGGCACTAATGTTCCATATGTAGGTCCCAAACGTTTTCTGAGCCGATGTTATCTCCACTGCTTGTTTCCTACGCAACTGAATGCCTTCTTCTGTTCTTGCAGTCAGATTCCATATTCGCTTCTCTTTCCCTCATATACATTATTCCCTCTTGCTCCTCAAATTTTTTTAGTGTACTTGCTTTGTTCAATACATGCGACCTCAGGCCTCAAAATTAGATCCTAAATCTCTTATGTGTGTTTTTCTGGGATATTCTCTTGTCCAAAAAGGATATTGTTGTTACTTTGCTTCTTTAAGACGTTACTTGGTCTCTATTGATGTTACCTTTTGAGATAAGACCCCCTTCTTTGGTTCTCCTGTGCCCTCTTCTTCGCACTTTAGCGATCTAAGGGACAATTTTCTTATTTATATTGTCAATGAATAGGTAGTTTCTCCTCCCTCTCGACTTGTGATTTGTCAGATTTATTCTTGACGTGTGTAGCATTATATTGAGGCACCTCCCATAGGCCAAGACATGGACCCAACCCATTCTACTTCATCTCCAGATTCCTCACCACTACCTGATGCTAGCCTTTACCTTCCTATTGCCCTTCATAAAGGTAAACATACATGTACTTACCTTGATTCTTCTTTTGTATCTTATCATGCTCTATCTCCCTCCTCTAAGTCTTTTGTAGCTTCTTTAGACTTTATTGTTGTCCCAATGTCCTTTGCTAAAGCACTGGCTCATGATGGATGGCAAGATACAATGAAAGAAGAGATGATGGTAGAGCATAGTCATACTTGGGATCTTATGCCTCTTCCTTTAGAAACACGAGCCATTGGCTGTAAGTGGGTGTTCACTTTTAAAATGAATCCTGATGATTCTGTTGCTTGATTAAAAGCTCGGTTGGCTGCTAAAGGATATGCTCAGACATATAGGGTAAATTATTCTAAGAATTTTCCCTAGTTGTAAAACTTTCTTCTGTCTAACTATTTATCTCCGTAGCTGCCACTTACAATTACGCACTTCACCAACTTAATGTGAAGAATGCATTCTTATATGGGGATTTATCTGAAGAGGTTTACATGGAGCAACCACCTGGATTTGTTTCTCAGGGGAAGTTAGGGAAAGTGTGCAAATTAAGAAAGTCTTTGTATGGCTTGAAGCAATCTCATTATGCCTGGTTTGGAAGATTCAGTACTGTAGTGATTGAGTTTGGCTTGCGAAGAAGTGCATATGATCACTCAATGTTCTTTGGATCATCTAGTTCTGGGTGCATTTTACTAGTTGTATATGTAGATAATACAATGATCACTGGAAATGATGAAGCAGAGATCATAAGACTAAAAGCATTCCTTGAGACTTGTTTTCAGACAAATGATTTAAGGCCATTGAAATATTTTTTAGGAACTGAAGTTTCTTGCAGTCATAAGGGATCTATCTATCTTAAAGAAAATATTGCTAAGATTTATTAAATGATGTTGGTTTTATTGAGGCAAAGGCATGTGATTTCCCCATGATACCAAATGTGAAGATGGAGACTTACTTGAGAATCCTAAAATGTATAGGAAGACTGTAGGAAAATTGAACTATCTTACTATGACTCGTCATGATATTTCCTTTCCAGTAAGTGTTGTAAGTTAGTTCATGTCATCTTCTAGAACCTCAAATTGGGATGCTGTTACTCATATTTTGAGATATCTAAAAGGTACGTCAAGATATGGAATCTTGTATCGAAATTATGGTCACCACACTATAGAAGGTTTCTTAGATGCTAACTATGCAGGAGATCTTTTAGACAGGCACTTTATCATAAGTTACTATGTTTTTGTTGGAGGCAATCTTGTTTCTTAAAAGAGTAAGAAACTGAGTGTTGTATCTTGATCAAGTGCAGAATCTGAATATAAGGCCATGGCACAGACTACCTGTCATTTAATTAGTGAGATTGGGTTTGTTTAATCTAAACCAGTGAACTTATGGTGTGGCAATGAAGCAACCATCTATATTGCAAATAATCATGTGTTTCATGAGAGAACCAAGCATATAGATGTCGACTATCATTTTACTCGAGAAAAGCTAGAAGATGGATCAATCTTAACTCAACATGTCAGAATAGGGAGCTAATTAGTTGATGTGTTCACCAAAGCATCATTGGGGAATTGGGCTAATTATATTTGTAACAAGCTGGGCATGATCAATATCTATGCTCTAACTTAAGGGGGAGTGTTACAAATATAGCAATTGTTATAGCTGTTACAAACTGTTAACGTAGTCATATGGATTATATAACTAATGTAAATAACATAGTCATAAGGATTTTAACATGATCATAGGGATTACTTTCCTAGTTTAACCTATGTATTTCCATATAAATACTTGTATCATTATAATAGAATACAGAAAAAATCATTCTTCTCATAAATCTAGAAAATCTCCTAAAGATATGCCAAACATTCTCCCCACAAAAAAACCAAATTAAGAAAAAATCCAAATAATAATCTTTTTGGCTGAGAAGAGTGGCCTTTCAGCTGATAGTTCATGTCTAAGTTAGCTTACGAAGCTTCCTTAGTTATCTCCTTAATTATTGTGTAGCAATCTCGCAGGTTTGGGTCAGATTAGTGCAACGACGTTTACTTCTATGTCGATTTTGGACCTCTTCTAGTCAGAATCACAAAAAACTCAAAACATGAAAGTTATATTTTTCTTTGTGGGCTTTTCAACTCCACTTAAATCATCTTAATCAGAGTTCATATGTGAAAGTTATGACCCAAATACGATGTGTCAAAACTGTCCAAATTTACAAAATTATCTCATTTTGCTTCTGTAACACACCTAAATCAAAATATACACATAATGAATACTTGTATGCTAGGAATAAACATAAAAGACTAAGGATTAGTGAAGAAAAATTCAATATCATACTTCTTATCAACACGCAATCCTAAGAAATTAAAAAAGAAAAGAAAAGAAGGAAGTTTGGACATAAAGATGAAGACACATAAATCAAAACATTAACTTCTAGTTTTCTTTAGTAGTAAAAATGGAACTAAGCATTAGGTAAAATTTAAAAAAAAAGTTTAAATAGAGGATTTTTTAAATTTTAAGTTAACATCAAAGGCAATAAAGGAAAAAAATAAAATTAAGAGATTCCAAAACTGATAAAAATAATCCTAATAAAGAGAAGCTTTTACCTCACTTTTTTTTTTTTGCAATAAAGGCTTAACTATACCACCGAATACTGAGGTTCAACAGTAAGGGGTTGATCTTCGCTTAAGTAAGGTCAAGGATTCGAATTCCACTTGTAAATGCAATGGTATTAAATACTTAGTGGTAATGTTGTATTGCCCCTTGAGGTCCTACAAGACACGAGCGAAGATTAATTTGAACGTGGTAATGATTTAAAGGTGCCTTTGACAATTCAGTCTACCTAGAAGATGGGTTAACTATAAAACAAAAACTTAACTGTAGGCTGCAAAGACTAATCAGTAGTCTATAGAGTTATATTAAACAGATGACCAATCATTCCCCCTCAGATCTTCTGTCCCATTACCTCTATCTCATTCTATCTTAGCCATCCATTTATATAAGACCCTATATAAATAAATAATAAGATAGAGTGAGATAAAGTTGGAACAAAAATAATGAGATAGAGGATCACGCCCGCAATCATTGGCTAGAACCCAATCAGTCACGTTAACTTGTAACTGAAAGTCAGATGACCTCAAGCCCAAATTTATTTAAAATAAATAAATAATTCCTATGTGGTGCTTTCAATCCAGCAATTTTTACTTTCCAGGTCCACTTAGATCTCTTTCGGTCAATTGAAGAAATTTAAGAAAACCCAACAATTACTTCTACACAAGCATTGGACTTTGATACAATCCATTCCTTAACAGCAACAGATTCAGACTCTTACAAATGGGAAGCCGAGGGTTGGATTTGTCGACGCTGCCAGAAGATTGCATAGAGAACGTTCTGTCGTTGACGGGACCTCGGGATACTTGCCGATTGTCGGTTATATCATCTCTGTTCAGGTCGGCGGCGAAATCCGATGCTGTTTGGCAGAAATATCTACCGCCGGATTATCGATCAATAATTGCTAGGTCCACTGATCCCTCTATGCTCACACGCTTCTCTTCTTTGAAGGACCTCTATTTCAGCCTCTGTGACAACCCTATTCTCATCGACGACGCTAAGTTGGTAAATTCTCTCCCCGCTTATTGATATTTTTCCATGTTTCAGATAATTATTTACCCTCCAATATTTCTTTCTTTCATCTATACTTGTAAAAATTTTTTTTTTTGGGGTCTCATTGTTGGACCTTCCTCTGTATTTATTTCGCGTCCTATGTTAGATGTGTATGCCCAGTAATGATTCATCCATTTTCTCCATGTCATTTGAATTCGAAGAGCTTTTCGTTGGACAAATCAACTGGGAAGAAATGTTACATGCTCTCTGCAAGGAACCTATGGATTCCTTGGGCTTGCGGTAATACTCCTGAGTATTGGAAATGGACTTCTGAACCTGAATGCAGGTATATCTATCTTCCTCTAATATTGACTATATTTGAAGGTCCAAATTTTCCCCTTTTACAGTAACTTGTATATATTGTTGAAATATACTATTGTTATTCTTCAAACAGATTTGGAGAAGTGGCTGAACTTATTAAAGTATGTTGGCTGCAAATTTATGGCAAAATTAGTGCTTCTTTGCTATCCCCAGCAACATTTTATTCAGCCTACCTGGTGTTTAAATCAGCTACCGAAACCTATGGATTTGACCGTCGACCTTTATACGTTTTAATGGGACTTGCTGCTGGATCTGAAGTTTATTTGAATGGCCCCTACAGAAGAGAGAGGAAAGATGGGTGGTTTGAGATTGAATTGGGTGAATTCTATAACAACGAAGATGGAGAAGGGGAAATTGATATGAGTGTACTTGAAACTGATGATTATACCTGGAAAAGGGGACTTATTGTTCAAGGTATAGAAATTAGGCCTAAGGAGGGTAAATGAATGAAATAATGGACAAAAAAGGGGGGGAGTTGAGTGGCAAGAAGATTGAATTTGTTGAACTACTTGGATAAGTTATTTGAGATTGGGAATTCAAAATGTATTAGATGTTAAGGGTGGGTTGAATTGGCGAAGAGGCGCTAAACGTATGGGCAAAGGGTTTGTAACTATGGTGTTTGTCGTAAGAGAGCTTCAGCTGTTTCTACAATAAGTATGTAAAGTATGGTTTCTTGTCACGTTTTCCCGAGAGCTTTTATTGATCTTTTACATTTGTCTTTATATGGAAAATGAGATGAATGATGATTAGCCTCATCCATTGATGTTTCTTAATATTCTTCATGTAGATTAGGCGATAAAGAAACAGTGGCAGAAGACTACCAAATACCAATTAGTCCTTTGCTAGACAATGTCCACGTGACATTTTTAAATATCATAAAGCATTAATATATATTGAATTTAACAAGAATAAAGTTTAACAAAATAGATCAAGAATAATCCCTAATATGGATTTATAAATTCATAAACTTATTCAAGATCCTACTAATCCAAATTAACATCCAAGACATTGAAAATATAAAGGGAAAATTTCAGTGCATAAGGCTCTCTGTTTTATAGGAGTTGGAGGAGGGTCATTAATTATACGTAACTTTTATTTTGCATTTTACAAAGAGGTTGTTTTCGTTACTCAAACTTGTGATCTTCTGGTCACAAAAGAGTAACTTTATCAGTTGTTCTAAGGCTTGTCCTCTCAGGCCAATAAAAATATAAGAAGAGAAAAGAAAGAAAATAACTTTACGTCTTGATTTAGAAATTCCGCAGTTGATCTTGATATCTCTAAATTGATTTCTTTGATTATGATGTGCAACGCCCTTTTTGGAGTTTTTCTTTGCACTTCAACACTTTTTTAGTCTTTTAGGGTTCTTTCTAGGACTTTCCCACTTAATTTGGTTTCAAAAATAGTCTCGAAATGTCAAGAACACAGACAATTTGTGTGTTAGAAAAGATGTGCTTGATCATGCATCTTTTCTTTGTTCTCTATCACGATTGTGCATCCCATGTAGTTGCTTCATGCACGATCATAAATCTTCCTATTCTTCAAGCTCTTCTTCATATTTTCTTCTATTTTTCTTGTTTTTATTCACTAACAAACACATCAAACAAATCTTGAAAACATATAACCGATAAAGATAATGGCTATCAGAATAAATAGTTGAGGAACCGAGCGATTCCATTAGTAAAAGTCCTTTGGAAGAATTATTCGAGTGAGGAAACCACATGGGAAACGAAGGAGCACATGAGAAATTAGTACCCCTACCTATTTAACCATTCAGGTAAAAATTTAGAAGACGAAATTTCTTAAAGGGGGAGACATATCCTATTTTCCGGTATATGCTTAAGGTTTAACCCTAGATTAAGTATTGCATATACATGCATAACATTAGCATTCATACACGAATTGATATTTGTGCACATTACAAGTTAGCATATGTACTCAATTGACATGTCCCGTATGAAAGAAGTTAAGTGAACATGATGTGAGTTGTGATTTGAATTTTGGCATGTTTGTATTTCAATTAATAAATTGGGATTAAATGTTATTGATTGAGAGATTAATGAATTAAATGTACATTTGGTCTAGAAAAAAAAGTCAAGTGGTAAGAAAAATTGATATATGAAAATTAGGATGATTAAGCCTAAAATTGAGTGACATTTGGCATAGTTAAATTGGTGACAAATGGACTAGTAATTAAATGATAATTGGATCAATTAGTATGTGACAAGTGGACCAATCTTGGAGTGACATGTGGACTAATTAGTAGGAGATAGATGGCTACTAAATGTGTGAATTAGTGGCAACATCTTGATTAGACAAATGTAATACATGCCTTAAGACAAATGTTGATATTAGAAGGTGACACCTAGCATGTGATGTAGCAAGTTTTTGCAGCTGAGTTTTGCAGCTTCTTTCCTTTGTTCCTTTCACCGAAATAACTCCTTCTTTTCTCTATAATTTTGTTTGTACCTTAGCTAAGTTTCTACACCAAAATCATAAGTATATCCTTCACCAAATTGCCAAGAAAACTAGTTGAATGTGATCTTTATTTTTGCTGTTCGAAAATCAACTTACTTTCACCATAAGTTTGCGTTGATTTTTACTTGCTTGGGAGGATTGGCTAATCTGGAATTTTGTGTTAAATTGGAAGCCTAATAGGTAAGTAACAATATGAGTTTTATAGCATGTCAAATGATATAAGAATGATGCTTGAATTAGAATGAAATGCATGTGATATTGGTGAAGATATATGCTGGAAAATGTTGCATAAACTTGGAAATTTTTCTGTTTTTCTTTTCGGTATATAGAAACCATGGAGTTTAGGGTATTATGTGGATGTATTGGACTAGAATTTATTGTATAAAGAAGGTGGATTTATGCCAAAGAAAGTTGTTAGAAGAGTGTTCTTGAATTGAGAAAGAATTAGACCTATATACATGATAATGAAAGATAGATTTCTGGTTTGATTTTTTATGCATGAAAGACTAGGATTTGTGAGCTGTTAATTGAATAATTTTGATTTGGAATAAGAGAGGTTATTGATGAGGAATTGGAGTATGATTTAGGCCTAATAGAGGTATAATTGATGAACTATAAAGAGGCTGTTTTAAGTTTGGTATAAAGTGTTAAAAAATCTGAAAAAGTGAAAGAAGAATTGCTGGAATATGTTAGCCGTAGTATTTTCACTAAACATGCATCTGTATTTTAGCCATATCTTTATCTGTAGACATCCAAATGGGATGATTTTAATTTTATAATAAACTAGAGACATATGACTATATTTTTCATGAAGGAATCGAATTTGAATTTTGTCTCTAAGAGTTTCTAAGTTTGGCTTGAAGTTGAGTTTTTGTATTATGTCACTATTTGAGAACAGTCTGTTAGGATCAAATCCTTATTATAAAATATTAAAATAATTAAAACATATAAAATACTAACAAGAACATAATTCTAGGTCCTAAACACATGATTATCATCTAAGAAAACACATAAAAGATACTTAAACCTCTAGAAAACATACTATAATATACACCTATCAAAATCCCCACACTTAAATCTTTACTTGTCCCAAAGAAAAACTAAAACCACAAATAAACAAAACACAAAAATACACAATCATGCAACAATGCAATAATGGTACAATGACATTAAATCTCATGGAGTTAACTTCAAACATCAACCTCTTAAAAAATTCCAACATAATAACTTATTCCATTCATGTTTAAGTGCTTTAATTTGAATATACATGTCAATCAAAATATTGACAGCCTATTCATGAACCTATGATACTTAAAAAGGTAAACTATCACTAAGTAAATCTTCATGAAAATTCTTACTATTTTTAAAAGATTAGTAGGTTTAATTTTATTATAAGCACTATATTTTAATATTTTCTTTTATGATCACCTAATCATTTGATGCAAAGACAAATACATTATTATAAATATCCCCCAGTTACTCAACTAGGTTACATTTTTTATTTAGCTTGGTCGTAATGTCATTCTAGCCTTTTGACACGAAGACAAACTTTTTATCGTGAATGCCCTTGATTACTCAGCTATACCATAACTCCCAATTGGCTAACATCTCTATTCTTAACCCAATTTTCTTAAAAAGGGCTAGCGGAATAGGAATTTTATTTAACTTATTTTCCTATAAATTTCTTAGCCTACCTCATTTCTTCTTAGTCAATCACTCTTATGAAAGGTTACTAATAATTCCTACCATTTTAAATGAATGTAATTGTAAATGTATGCAAACAAGAGTCATAAAGTGAAAGAATAGGTGTCATATCCTAATTAACATACATATTCATCCTAAAGAAAGTTAAAACACAAAATTCACAAGTTAATATAGAAATGGAGACAATATAGAAATGTCCCCACTCTTGAACAACACATTGTCCTCAATATAGAAATGGAGACAATAAAAATAAAGAGAAATATAAATAAATTAAAATTAAGAGTAACAATACTTATGGTGATTCTGGTGATGGTGTTAGAGATGGGACTTGGACACCTTAGACGACAAAAAATTTGACAATTTCTTTATCTGATATCGCTAATGGCGCATTACATCATTCAATTGTGCCTCCATATTGTCTAGATGACCCTCTAGGTGCTTGTTATTCTCTTCCATTTTTTCAAGCACCTTTTCCCAACCTTCCTATTCCTCCTGGGATGCTTCACTTGATGAGACTTGTTAGTGGTGTTGTAGAGGTGTGGAACTAAAACTTACCTATCCTCTCTTATGTTTGACTTTTGATTTCTAGCCGATATCTTAGATTTCCATACCATGGCACTCCAACATCTCATCTCACCTCAAATGATGTGATTTAAATGCTTAAGAAAAATAAGGGTTAGTTTATCAACAATAACACTATGCAATTTAGGCAGAAAAGTTACAAGGAAACACATGCCTAGATAGTTACTTTTCTTATTAAGCGAAGTAACTATCGTTTGAAAAATATAGGTGGATGCGTAGATTGGAAACTTATTTTCCATGCACCAAAGTATAAATCTTTTTAGAGCACTTGTTAATTTGGCTTTTAGCAAAAACAACATGACATATGAATTTATGCAGTGATAAGTGTTTAGGATTTTTATTCACATTATCAGAAGCATTGTGTGGATTAAACACATCCAACTATACTAAATTCATCTAATATTTCTTAGCATAAAAATTTTCGTGTTTTTCAACAATGTTTCATTTTGGAAAAGCAAACATTTCTTCCATGATATCATAATCCAAATTTTAAGGTTTTCCTCGCAATTGAAACAAAAAATTATGTAACTTACCTGACTCATAGTGTAAAGTAGTGTAAAATTCAAGGGTTAATTCTTTAAACATAAGAAAATCACAATGTATAATTTTATCCTGATGAATTTTTGCACTTAAAGACTCAACTTTCCTTTCAAATCTAAATCTTCTAAAATTAAAAATCAAAATATTGAGGTACAGTAATTATTTTAGAATGGAGGTTTTATAATTTCTTACCTTCTTTTTTAGAGAAGATAAAAAAAGGAGCTCCAAAATCCTTGACTAAATCACGAGCAACATTACTTAACACCTTCACTTTTCCTTTGGAGTTTGAGAATTTTGTAATTTTTTTTAATTCTTGGAGACATGATGGAGAGTAAACCAAGAAATCACAACAAACACAATACAGAGCCAAAAACATAAGGGAGAGAAAGTGTTGATAAAATCTTGCAAAACTACTAAAAACATGTGATTTTGGGTGAAAATTACTAGATTTGTATGAAAATAATGTTAATCTAGAATAAAAGAGTGAAATCCAAGTGAAATTTAAGAGAGATTTAAGAGCAAACAAAAAGCTATAGAGGTGGGCTGCTACTTAGAGAGAGAAGATGGGAGGTGGAAGAAGAGAAAAAAGACTATTTATAGGGGTTAGGGTTTGAGGAAGGGGTAAAAAGGTCATGCATGATTGTTCATTGTGTTAAAGGGGCGACTGTAACAATCGTGCATCCAATGCATGATCGTGCATGACCCTTTTACCTCTTCCCCGTTGCACGATCGTGATAGAATGTGTTTCATGCCAAAATTGGCAAGTTATGCACCGTTTTCCTCATGCATCCTTCATAATATATTCATTAACATGTAACAACTTTCCAAATATGATATTTATCCAAAAAAATCACTCTAAAAATAATAATAAACACAAATGTAAGAATTTTAAAAATACTTAACCAATAACACATTAGAAACAAAATGAAATAAAACAAACACCTATCCTAATTCTTGAATTACCTCCTAAGTAACGCTTGTTTAACGTCGTTAGCTCGACTTAATCTTTATTTTTACCAACATCTTGGGTCTATAATTAGTGGCTTGCTTCTACCTATATGTCTTTATAGTAGTTTAGTAGCCTATAAATATGCGACATGTTGTAAGATAATAATGACATAATTTACCAAATTAAGAAATCCAAGTGATTTTATTAATGCGCTTTTCTACAACAAACTGTCAATAAAATAAGGAACAATGAAACTCCCTAAATCTTCAGTTGATGCCATCAGTTGGTCCTCTCTGAAGGTGAATTGCTCATTTTCAACCTTAATCATTGTCTACTCTTATACTCTTCTTCTTGAACAGAGATTTTCTTCTCTTCTTCAACCTCTATTTCCTTTGTCATTTCTTCTTTTGACTCTTTCTGAATTGCAACTTTATTCATAAAATCGACTACTGTTTCCTCTTCACTTTAAGGCATTAATAGGCTCTAATAATATTTTATATCTAATTCAGTGTTAGTATGCTCACCTGATCTATCCTAAGACCAATTTTGCATGTAATATGAATTTTCCCACTTATAATATGGTGCCTGACATTTATGGTTACAATGTTTAAACCCAAAAATGTCACAATATAATAAGGATATCAGTTGTGCTTCCATGTTACTTGAAAGGCTCCCCACATTCCTTGTTAGCAATGCATTAGAAAGTAGCCGAATTTGAACCTCCAAGTTATGAATAGAAAAGGAGTGGTTCTTCATTATTTAATCAAATTTAGCTTCCATCCTCTTTTTACTTTCATTTTGGCTATCAATCTTGAAGCTTAGCACGTCCATTAACTTTTCTGACTTAGACTCTAAGGATCCATGACTGTCTTGTTGGAAAATTGGTGGACCTTGTGCTCTAATGTTATTTCCTGCATTGTTATTCCAAGAATAACTTGGGTAATTCCGCCACTAAAAACTATATGAGTTTAAGTCCCATCTATACTGTAATGCCTTTACTGGGTTGGAAGAAAAGGTCTACAAGTTGCTCAGTTGCTCTTTATGATTCTTGTGTTAACGTACCTGCAATTACACAAGAAAAGTAGTAAAGTCCTTAAATCAAAAGAATTCAAATTGTATAAGATTCTAAACTCAATCCCCCACAATGGTCTAAAAAAAACTTATTGAAACTTTTATATAAAAACTTTCAATACTACAAATATACAGATCTTATCTTCTAGTATAAAAAATATCATTCCTATGAGGATTGATTAGTCACCTAGCAACTTGAATGCACTTTGTCTAAGGTAATAAAAATTTGAATAAATTTAATTAAAATAAATTAGCTAAATTGAAATAACTAATAAAACTAAACAATTGAATAATTGAAGATAACAATAAGAATGAAGTTAATCAATAATGGAAACTTAGGGTTATTCTATTCTTATTCTGACTTCTTTTTTTCTTGTTAATTCAATTATGTTTGATCCTAGATATCCTAAGGTTTTGATTACCCTCTCTCGAAATCTAATTAAGTAATCCCAATTGAAATAGAAAACAACATAATTGCAACCTTTTGATTTACAAGACGACTCCTAAATAGTCAATTTGAGTTGAAGCAATCTTAAGGATAATTAACTCATAATTAAGATCTCTCTTTAATTATATATTAATTTGATATTTTTAGGTCTATTAAGTTACCAACTCTCATT
Organism: Erythroxylum incrassatum; assembly: GCA_026546855.1. NCBI lineage: Eukaryota > Viridiplantae > Streptophyta > Magnoliopsida > Malpighiales > Erythroxylaceae > Erythroxylum > Erythroxylum incrassatum. Next base: position 8,266,860 of record JANVCL010000007.1, read on the forward strand.
GTGCACCTTAGCATAAATAACTTGATTGAATTTCTTGATTTATTATCAAGTATAAGTATAACAAATATCATAAAGAAATAATATATTTTGAATTCAACAAGAATAAAGTTTTAACAAAAAAGATTTAGAATAATCCTTTGTATGGATTTAGAAATCCATAATCATGTCCAACATCCTACTAATCCAAATTAACATCTAAGATCATGAAAATATAAGAATTTCGAAGAAAGAAAACAACTTTTTCTCTTGATTTAGAAACTATGGAGTTGATCTTGATGTCTCCGGTTTGATGTCTTTAATTATTATAGGCAGCCTCCTTTTTGGTGTTTGTCTTTTCCTTCAATACTTTTTAAGGCTACTTTTCAAAAAAATATTTTTAAAGCTTTTAGGGTTCTTTTTATGGTTGCTTACTTAATTTGGTTCCAAAAATAGCCTCGAAATGTCAAGAATACAAAATTTTGTGTGCTGGAAAAGTTGCACAAGATCGTGTATTTATTCTTTCTGAAACGATCATGCATCCTATGATCCTATGTAGTTGCTTTGTGCATAATCATACAATTGATGGATTATCATGCATCTTCTTATTCTTTAAGTTCTTCTTCATCTTTTCTTCAATTCTTTTTGTTTCCTCTCACTAATAAACACATCAACACCATTGAAACATAATATTAAGATCAAATCCTTCGTTTGAAATAATTGAGCCATTAAAACAAATAAAAACATTAACAAGAACACAATTATAAGTGCTAAGCACATGATTATCATCTAAAAAACACTTAAATGCATACTTAAACCTCTAGAAAACATACTATAATATTCACCTATCAACAACACTACACTTAAATCTTTAATTGTCCCCAAGAAAATCTAAAACCATAAACAAACAAAACACAAAAACATATAATCATGCAATAATGCAATAATGGTACAAGTCCTTTAACAACTTCCAAGATAACCAGATAGATGATCTAATGGTAATCATAACTAATCTAATGAACAACTATTGCAGGTTACCATAGGACTTTAGTTAATTGAGAGTTTACAATATAGTTCTAGTGATAAATCCAATTAGTCTTCTTTCATTATAGAGTAAGTTTTAATCTTGTGGACAATCCTACTAGTGGTTTCCTTAATTATACAAGTTTGGTTACCAAAGGTTAAGTTTCTTTCTTTCTATATGAAGTAAACCAAACATTAAAAATCATTTTGAATAGTTTAAGTATCCTTTATGTCTCAATTTTCAAATCTATGACTTATTAAAGTATTTTTCAGCCATCCTTTTAAAGAGGGAAGCAAGTTGAATATGTTAAGCATAGTAGCATAATCACACTAAAAAATTTGTGACTTAAGGATTTATGGTCCCTTTGGCATAAGAGACAGTGTAGGTCATTGATATATGCTTAATGTTGATTCATTTGATCTACCACACTTAGTGATTAATGCCTTATAAATGTTTAGGATACTCACTTTAGCTCATATTTGATCTTAGGTACATTTGGGAAGTAAATGAGCTAAAGTGACCTAAAAGCATGTTCATTGAAGCCATATTCTCAATGTCCATACTCTATTGATCCATGGAGCAAGAAGAAGATGAGATTTCTCAAACTTTTTCACTTTTCAAATCATTCATAAACAATTTCATAAATTTCACGGTTGAAAAACCTCAATTTCTCTTTTCTTAAAATTCTCAAATTTTCTTTCCTTCTTCACAAATCATAAACAATTTTAAAACATGAATGCATCACATCTTAAACAAATTAAAAACACATAACACATCAAAATGGTTTGGGTTGGTCCTAACAGAACGTACTGCACATTCCCGCATAGCGGTTCCATGCAGCCGTGAACGGAGGGGAGTCCGAAATCGGAACTTCTATGCCACGAAGGGGCAGGCGGGAGAAGCCTTTACAAATTGAGACCAGTGCACTGACTCTTACGAAGGGGACCGAACCAAACCCACATAAGCACATATCACAACTTGAAAATCGTATTGCCCGAAGGCACCTTTCGAAAATTCAATTTTCATAATGTGTAATACTAAACACTTTAGCATTCACAAAATCACATCAATTCACATAACCCATCTTTAATCATTCAAGAAAGCAGTAATCATAGGAATGATTAAAACATTCAAACACAAGGAATATTTCACTTTATCAAAACATTCAAATCAATGAATGTAAAATTTTCATAATTCATCAATTCTTTCAGAAATAATGAGCTTCGAAAATTTCATCATTTTTTTAAAAATCCAAGACGATAGTAGTAATTTATCCAATTACAATTATTTCATCTTCTTCTTGATTTTCAAACATAAACAATAATTTTTCAAAACATTTCTCATTCTTGATTTTTCAAAACTTCATACAAAGCTTATAATTCAAAATATAAATGCATTACCCACCTCGAATCGATGCTAGAAGTTTGTCCCACACTTCAATTCTCCAAAACCCTTTCTTTTTCCTCCAATTTAAAATTTCCTAAACCATAAATACCCACATTCAACATCATAAAAATCATAATCCTCAAAATTGACTGTAGGAAAACCATAATTATCATTTTTCCAAGCTATTTATAGCAATAATTTCGAAAATCTCCAAATCACATAATTGGGCATAACCCTAATTCACAGTTATCCAAAATTAAACCTCACCTAAGGCATAATCACCACAATTAACTTCATAATTCACAAACCCATATCACTCTTAAGCCAAACAACCCAAAATCTCACTAAAAACTCAAATCTCGAAATCAACTCTTACCTTCTTTCTCCTCCATTTTCGGAATTTTTTTGAATTCCATAGGTAGCTTTCATGCTTTTCCATCTTTTCTCTTTGAATCATCTGGAAAACGCCTCTTGAAATCCATCAAAAACTGTGACCTAAGATCCTCTTCTTCTTCTCTTCATCTTTCACTCAACTGACTCTCACTTCTCTCTTTTCTTCTTCTCTTTTTCATTTTCGTATCTTTCTTTTTCCTCTAACATAACGATTCCTCCCACTTAAAACTACAACCACCTTATGCTCTTTCATTAAATGACATCAAAAGACTATTTTGCCCCTTTCTTATAGCCTTTTAACTTAAGTCCTTAAGTGGACTTTCCAATGTGCCCCTTCATTTAGCCTTTAAATTTGATCAGGAAAATAAGACAATTTGACAAAACTTCCTTCTAGAGAAATGTTCCTCATTGTCTTAATTTCATAAATGCCACAAAAATCATTTAATTTGGTGCTCTACATCAAGAGTTATAGTCTAAAAATTTTGGACTGTCATTATGCTAACACAATTTCCAGCACTTTATTTCCATCCAAAAATTGACAATTTTAAAGGCTAAATTGAAACTCAAGTCCTTCATAACATTTGTAGCCCTATCTCTCTAGTTTAATCCGAATCAAGAAACACCTCAATTGGATGACTATAGCGAACGTTATGGCCAAAATACTTTCAGATTTTTCTAATCTAAGGCTGAACACTAAAACCGACTTCAATTCAGAAATTGAAAATCTTAGGGGCTAGATTGAAATTTGATCCCTTCATATGACTTGTAGCCCCATATCTCAATTTTATTTTGCCTCAAGAATCAGCTCAAACGGAGCTCCACAGCTCCCGAATTTCTCAAAATACTGAATCATGTTCAGAAAATTTCTCAACTCACTTTGATTAAATTCATCATCCTCAATTAAATCTCGCAAATTCATAATTCTCTAAGAAAAAGAAATTAATTATCTTAAGAATCCAACGCTTCAAAAATCAAGTCAATCGGATGTCGGACGGAGGAGATATAAGCAAAAGAGTGGAAAATTTCAAATAAATCAAAAATCACGTCACACTGTAGCAGACGGCTCACGGTCGCGAGCTGAAGGAAACAAAAGTTAGCTCGCGAGTACGAGCCGAAGAAAAAAATAGCCGGCTCGCAATCGCGAGCCGAAGAAAATCAAAACCTAGCGAATGCGACGCCTCTCGAGTGCGAGTATCGGCAAAAAACGACCTGCTCGCGATCGCGAAATGGCTGACCTCAATTTTCCTCTTTTTTTCACTAAAACTTCAAAAATTCATAACTTCTGATCCCCAACTCCAAATTGAACAAATTTGGTATCATTGGAAAGCTTAAAGGAAGCTATACAACTTCTACGAAGAACTCAAAAGCTAAATCCATCTCTAAAGTAATCAAATTTTCCAATCAAAGCCACTGCCCCATTTAATGTCTCCCTAAATAATCACATATCTTCCAAAAATGATATCTTTCAACTCCAAGGTCCAAACAGGTCATATTTTATATCAATGTAAAGATCAAAATGAATCCTACAACTTTTGTAAAGGACAGAAAAATTAATTTGACCTCCAAGGGAGTCAATTCTCCCATCAAATATTTCGTCCTGGCTAAAATCACCTAAACAAAATCCAAACTTCAAAAATTCATATCTTCCAAATCTCACATCCATAAATTGCATATTATACATCATTTTCAAGCTATTGAAATTCTCCATAACTTTCTTGAAGATCATTTACTCTAATTCGAACCACATCTATAAGACGATTGACCTTAAAGCACAATACACACAAATCTATACTTCAACGCATTTTCCAATAAAGCAAAAATACCCTGAACTACGATGGATTGTAACTTTCACTTCCGATATCAAAAAATATCAAACTTTATGGCGACGGAAAGCTCTCAACAACCATTACAAGTTTCATGAAGATCATATTCTCAAATTCTGCCTAAATAAAAAATCAACTCTCAATGACCAAAAAGTCAACTTTCTCGATTCTCCAATTTTTCACGCTTCGTTTTTTATTTCTTGATAACGAATCTACTCAAATCTCGAAGCCATCAAAACTAATTAATTCTGTCCTCATTAATTTTCTTCAGGCACAAAATCATCTATAACACACTTTATATTCAAAAACACTCATTTCCATTTATTTAAATTTTTCTAATTTTCACCCAAAAGTT
>JANVCL010000007.1:8271916-8296950 GCA_026546855.1 Erythroxylum incrassatum
TACATGCATATATAAAAGAATACCTCATAATATATTATTAATAAGTCATAATGATAGTACAAAAGTCACATATTTCCGTTGGCCTAGGGCACACTACTAACAGTATCATCTAGTTGGAACTCTCTATATTTGTGTCCTATAAAGAACTTGTTAAATGTCTAGAAATAATGACTTAAAAAAGGAAGAAATTATCTAAGGTTGGAAAACTCTTAAATTTATGCATTATTGAGAATAAAAAATTAAAATGTGATGTATATGACTTGATAGAATCTAAGAATCAAGTATGTTTTGTTGCATGGAAATAGGGTATTTAAGAAGGATATCAACGATTGCAAAGAGTTGTTATTAGATTTACCATCGATAATGAACAAAATTAAAATAGCATGTTTCGAGCCTGTATAAATTCTCCTTAAAGCAATGCTTTTTAAGTAAGCTAAAAAAACATATAGGTTGGAAAACATTTAAGAACTAATTTTTAAGGTCCTAGTTTATATAAGTACCAAGAACATGTTGATTTGTTCCAACAGTCAAGGAAACTCACATACATCTGACTCTCCACTTGCCTGAAATTGTGTTCTCATTGTAACTCTAATTTCCTCTCTTTGCAACTTTTTGTGTTATCATTGTAAACCATTTAAACGTAAGAATAAAGCCATCAACTATATCCTTGTCATTATTAACTTCTTATTCTAGTTTACGAGTAGTCATTTTTCTTTTATTGGCTTCAACAAGTTTAACAGGTTCATGAGTTTTTAGTACTATGCGGTGCCTTAATCCCCATGTACAGAAGTGAAGAGATAATTCCTAAATTTCGGGGCTTGTTTGGTGGGTACGAGGAGAGAAGAATGGGCATGAAATAAAAAATAAAATTTGGTAAGAGGTTATGATTGGATGGGTCATACTTTCATTCCTAATTTTTGGACATTGCTCAATTTCTCTCTATTATGAGAGGAATTAGAGTCATTCATCCAATATCTTTTGTCCTCCAATATAGTAACTTTGCCACCATTATTTATTTCTACCCTAGGACCCAAAGCAATGCTTGATTTTTTTATTTTAGTAAGATTTGATATTTTTAACTAATAATATTATTAATGAATTAATTATAATATAATTAATTAAAATATTGTAATTTGTTCATTAATTAAAATATAATAATTAATTATTTAGTTACAACATAATTAATTAAAATATTTTAATTAATTAATTACAATATAATTAATTTTTATTTCTCAATATTTTTTACAAACCATCCAAGTAATGGTAATCATTTATTTTTCTTAATCAACCATCATAATTATAATGATAATATCCATTATTATTTCTCACTATATTCATTCATATTTCTATTAACATTCTTCTATACGAACCAACCGCCCAATCAATTTATTTAAATCTAATTAGTTTCCTTGGATTTGAATCACTTGACGGGTTGATTGGGTTGGTTCTTTGATTTGAAAGCTTGCTTGAATGGGTTTGTTCTTACATTTAAATGGGTTACAAGAACAACACAAAAAATTACAAAACAATAATGCAATTTTATGTAAGAGAAGTCCCATTCAATTAGCAAAAGGATCCAAAATAAATAATAAAAAGTTAAATAGGATAAAATAGAAGGTCAAATTATATTAATTTAAAGTTTTATTTTAAAAAAATTATTAACATTTTCACTTTCTAATTAAATGCCTTAATTTTGGTTCTTGATCCAATTAAGTACATTCATTTTTTGGGATTTACCAATTTTTGATCCTACACTAATTGGGCCGAGAAGGGGCCACTTAACTTAGAAGAGATCTAGTGAAGTCCTTGTGTTAACTCGTTAAGAGTTGAGACATAAACTTTTCCCAACGACGGCGTACTTGGCAAAAAAGAAAACGGCTTACTAGAAGCCCTGGAGTGACCGATCCAAAGTATGCAGTAGTTTACCACCGTTTGATTGAAAGTGAACGGTTTATTAAGCGCTGTGGGCACATGAACTCTCATGGACAACAACACACACTAAAAAGAAACCATCAGCTTCCTGGGTTTTCCTGTGTTTCTCAGTTAGGGTTTTTCGTCTGACAATTGCCGTTCTTTGGGGTTGGGATCGCAAGTTTAGAGCTCAACACAATCATGCCTCGGTACGCTCAATTTTGGAATGCTTCTTCAGCTTATCTTTAATTTCTCGTAAAAACTGTCTTGCGTTTCGAAGAGAAAGGGATGAAAATATCGTTTTCTGGGATTGAATTTTGTAGGTATTATTGTGACTACTGCGACACCTACTTGACCCACGACTCTGTAAGTTCTCTTCTTATGTTTCTGGTTAAGTTCTAGATTCTTTGTTTCCTGTCTCACTGTTTATTTTAATTTTTTGTTGTCTGATTCATGGTTGTTGCCAATTTCACTTGTCATTCATTTTTGTGGGTAGTTTTGTCTGTTGTTTGTGTGTTGGAAGTTAATGTCTTGCGTTGCTGATTTGAATTTTTTTCTATTTGGATATGTTTCAGCCTTCTGTTAGAAAACAGCACAATGCGGGTTACAAACATAAGGTGCTTCTAATTTGTGTTCTTAGGTGATACTTGTTTACATATCTTCATAAACTTCACTTTTTGAATGTTGGTTTATGTGGCTATTTGTCAGGCAAATGTGAGATCATACTATCAACAATTTGAGGAGCAACAAACCCAAAGTTTGATCGACCAAAGAATAAAAGAACATCTGGGTCAAGCAGCAGCATTCCAGCAGGTTGGAGCTGCATACAACCAGCATTTACTAACCCAGAGGCCCCGCCTTCCTGTTCTACCAACACCCATAATGCCCGTTCCCGGGAGTGCTGCATTCCCTGCAATTAGGCCCCCTGTTTTACCAAGACCCGCTCCTGGTGCTCCAGGTAATTTATTATCATGAGGTTATGCTTTTTGTTTCATGCTCCAAGCTTTGTTTGTATGCATGTGTTTTTGAACAGCTGTTACTCTTGGTCACTTGCTGGGCTTGAGCTGTGATTGTTGGCCAATGTCATTTTGCTGATTCTACTGTTTATTTTCTGTGATTGGGGATTCTTTAAATCCATGTGGCTCTATATGTTACTTTTTATATGAATGGTTGCTTGCCTATTTATGGATTTCTTTTAATTATGATCATTGTTAGCATATGGTGCTGCTATTGTCAATCCACTTGTGTGATGGATGAAGCAGTTATCTTCTCTTTCTTAGAATTATCAACTTGCATTTTTCAGCTTTGCTATTAGCATCAGACGCCATAGCACCTTAGTGCATTTTCATTATGGATTTTGAGCTCTTGTTGTTGGTCAATGGTGTTTTACTGTTTCTATTTATTTCTAAGGTGGGGATTCTTTAGATCCATGTAGCTTTATATGCTACTTTTATATGGGTGTTATGCATTTTCCGAGTTTTAATTATGACCACAGTTAGCGTATGGTATTGCTTTTGGTAATCAATTTATGTGATAGGTGTAGTTATCTTCTATTTGAGCGCATGTTTACTGCAAAACTGCTGCAACTCGTAATTGGTATCCCATGTCTAGCTTGACACTTAAATATCTGCTTCTTATTCTTCAGCTTTGCTATTCGCATATAATGCAGTAGTCCAAATAATGGCGAATTTCATCGTTCTCATGTCATTGTTAGGTTATATGTCCGCTCCAGGCATGCCGCCAATGTTGGCTCCACCTGGTGCTCCTACCTTATCAGGTCAATTAAATGGGGTTCCGAGGCCTCCTGCAGGGATGGTGCCAGCCTCCGCTCCCGGAAGTGCAGGAGTGCCTGCACCTCCTATTGGTCCCTCCACCATGGTTCCTCATGCAACTTACCAAGCACCTCCAGTGTCAACATCAAGTGGAGGCTTTGATAATTTCAATACCAGTGCCCCAGTCCCCGAAGCCAATCATTAGGCTGATCAAATTGGCCTGCTTTTGTTTTTGTATCTTACTGAAGTATGGAATTCCAATAGCACTGTTCTTTTCTTGGAGTCTTTATTTATGTATGTGTATAATTATTTTCTGGGATGATGAAATTTCAGATGAAAAAAATTGAACCTATTATTGTTTTTGGGGTAAGCATCAAACTGGAAGTAGGACTGGAAGTTCGTTTCCGCCTTAAATGATGATATACTGTAACGAACTACCGGAACCCTTTGTTCTCATGCACAATCGCCTTTTCATCATCAGCATCACAAAATCAACCAGCAGCATTACATTTTCAACAGAGATTATATAACAATTACTTCAGTATCAAAATCAAGTTTTTTCACTATTATCTTCATATCCTTTTGTTCCCTACCTATCCTCACTACCACGGAAAAGAAAGAACAAAGTATTCAATATCTTCTTTTCTTATAGCAAATATGATAATAACAATTAAAAGACAACCTGTTTGACGATACGTATAAATGCATTGGATTGAGCAGAAGCGGACATCCAGCTTATTGAACAATTGCAACGGGTAAATAGGTGGTTCAGGTGAGAAATGTCCATATTCAGTTTTAGCACAAACTGATTGATTAGCCATCCGGGTTTTTACTACAAGTGTAAAACAAATTCATACCTTATCATATAACATATATAATAGGACCAGCACGAGATGGAATAACCATGAGAAGGATGGACAGAAACTAAGAAAAGTTTGAGAGCAATTGTCTTGGAGCAGTAAATTAAAGGTGTGAAAACAAAGAAATTTATTATTAAAATGAAAAATTCATAAGGGCATTTGGTCTAGTGGTATGAATCTCGCTTTAGGTGCGAGAGGTCCCGAGTTCGATTCTCGGAATGCCCCTTAAGTTGTTGAAAATGTTTGTCTTTTTCTATTGGTCACCCTTTTTTGTTTTGGCTGGGGGCAAGCTCGTCTTTTCACTTCGCGATAAGTATTTTCCCGCTTTGGACAGAGAAATTTTCCCCTCCGTGAAAATATGGTACAAGCCTAAAAGGGTGAAAAAAATGGGGCATTTCGAGAATTGAACTCAGTACCTCTCGTACCCTAGACCAAATGCCCAACTGGCAGTGCATTAACCTAACCTTACAGAACTTTTAGTACTTTAGCGTCCAATACGAAAACCTACTGCTAAATATTACAAATGACAATAATTTTTTTACATATATTTAATTATTATATAATTTATTTTGTTCATAATTAATTAAATGATTTAAAAAGTTATTAATTTCTAAATAATTATGAATGATTTTTTATGATAAGAATAAAAATATTAATGAATCAAAATAAAATAATTATTAAGGAAACTAATATAAAAGATAGTAACAAGTGATTTTAATGATAATATTCTTATAAGAATCAATATCTTGATAATAGTTTGATAATATTATAATAATATCAATTTTCTCTTATACCTAATTTTTATTCCAACTTATACCCACACATCCTCGAAACAAAAGTCCAAGATTGTTTAAGATTTATTCAAGTTCTGTCATTTCCTATTTTGTCTATTACAAGTAACCAAACAAAAGTTAAGGAATAAATGTTATATTCTCATTCCCATATCTTTATTACTGGTTACCAAACCAGACCCAAGTATTTTACACATTTCTTTCACTATTTGATAACTATCACAACCTAAGAGATAACATCAAGTATTTTTTCACTTTTTTAATGTATTTGATGACTTGTGATTTGGTGTGTTTTACTCTAAATTCTTGTATATGTTTCACTACGGTTTAAGTTGCAAGCCCCTTCATTAATTTTGCTTCGAACACAAATGTTGTTTTTATACGTCTTTCGAGTATGCTATGCAGTTACTCAGTAAACTCTGATGGCTTCAAATTGATTCTTACCTTTTGAGATTGTATTGTAAAGTAGAACAATGACTTCTATCTCGATGAGTCAATTTCTTTTATACCTGAGTTTGCATTCTTTTACCTCCCTTTACCACCTTAATCTTACTGAATTTTAACATATCAATGTGTTGATTATGACACCAAAAGGTTGCATCACTTAACATTGGACATGATTTGTTTTGTGATTGGTGAGACAACGATTGACCAATCTTGTGCTGGGCACACCTGATTATGATTAAGCGACCCCCGTAACCTTGACGCTGGTACATGAAAGTCGAGTCGCCGTATCGACACCTTTCTGCGGGACCCGCGGGTGATTCCATACCTAGGGTTTGGACACCGACGAGGTCATCACCTAGGGTCATAATGCTCTTGTCGACAGTAGTCCGGCCTCACCACGGATGAAAGTCGAGCCAACACCGAGTATCGGTGGGTGTGCACGTTAGTTTGGCCGACTAATAGTGTCACACATGCTTGTTTTGGCTTATTTTAATATTGGTTTCTCTATCGAGGTTTGATTAATACATATGATGTTTTCATACTTTGGTGTACTGGAACTGGGACTTATGTTTATCGGATGGGTGAGTCATAGGTTGGGCTCCTGTGTTTTATGTGTGCTATATATCTGTATTCACTCTGTAAGTTATCTGCGTTGTCTTGGAATAAATCAATTTTATTTGTGAAATATGCTTATCCTGCTCACTGAGTACCTAGTGTACTCACCCCCTCCGCTTTCCAACCATGCAGGTTAATTTAGTGAGCTAGAAGCTCTGTGAGGATCGTGCGGCTTTTTGATATTTTCGTGGTGTTTCCGCACCTGGGTAGTCTCCTGTTTGTACTTTTGTTGTCTAGTGGCTCATGAACTGTGTTTATGTAAAAATATTTTATGATTTTGCGAGTTAACTTTTGATTGCCTTGCGTTATGTAAAAGATTTTATGTATGAATTTTGATACTGTTGTTGAGATTGTTTTGAGTTAAGATTGCCTGGAGTTGAGACTGCCTTGAGTGGACTAGAGAGTCCTGAAGTTGTGATTGGATGTGAATATAGAAGTGTGTTTAAAATTGTTTGCAGGTTTTTGGGATTTTTAAAATACAGTCATTATTCTGCCCAATTTTTTTTTTAAAAATATTAAAAGAAAGAAAGAAAGAAATATTCTGTAAGCCTTGCATAGTCGATCCTTAGCCCGAGTATGCGGCGGTTGTCATGGGCCCGAAGTGGTACCGGGTCGTGACAGATACAAAATAGGTTTTAGAGCAACGAGTTTCTAATATATCAACATATGATTTCCCGGTGTTCAAGAAAACCTATCCAGTCAACTTATAATGTCTAAAGTTGTCTTAGGGATAATCTCTATACCTAAATTGCCTGCATTCACCCTTTTCTAGAGCTTGACAGTCAATAATTTATCACCAGACATTCTTTGTCCAAATAATGTTGTCCTTTTTATGTTAGAAGCTCGATGACTTATGTCACGATGTAACTTATTATCATATATAAAACAAAAGTTGAATATCCTTTTTATGTTTTGTCTCCATCTTTTGTACAAACTAGTTTACAAGTTTGCATTTCCTTCACTAGAGCATGAAATCATATTATAGTTGCTAAAGTTGTTGCATTCATATTAAATCATGTTGATTTCAATTTGAGTATTATATACATTTTGCTTTTATGAGCTAAATCATGACCAAGAACATTTATAATACTTTTACAAGCTCCATTTGCATTTTTAGTAAGAATTTTTCTTTTTTCATACATGTAAGGTCTTAAAATTCAAATTCTTTTTATCTAGTTGTTTCCTTATGATGTCTTTTGGGATGAGCTTCAGATTTTCAAAGCTTTTTTATTGGGTTGGTACTTTGACAATCTTTGTTATAGGATGAGTAGGCCTACAAGAAAAAAAAGTCATGTTATTTCATGACAGTAACTCTATATAGCCTAAATTAGTGTAGTTCTAAAGAGTTAGAAAGTTTAAAGTTTAGAGAAATGTATCACCCTTTACTTAAATATGGATATGTCCTTATATAAGTGTGGAGTTGTACTACTTGGATAATACACGTTGACTAATTCCCCATTTTAAGGGAGTAGAGATGTAAAAGTAAATATCAAGATAAGAGGTGTGCTATCTCGAAACAATAGTTAGGGAATGATAGGATGTAGGATTTAAATCCTCACTTAAATGCAATGCTAAGTTGTGGGGAGTTGATTCTTTGTAATTTTGTAGAGGAACTAGGATTTAAATCCTCACTTAAATGCAATGATAAGTTATAGGGTGTTAATTTTTGTAAGTTTGTAGAGGACGTGCATCATGACTCCAACTTTCAAATACCAATAGTTTAAGAAACATACAATCTTTATTTTTTTTTGGGAAGCCTTAAGAAGCGAGAAGGTCTCATGATTGTGGCCTTTAATATAATCATATTCTCATCACAAATGAACCATACATAACAATGAGCATGGTCAAATCTACAGAGATTGATAAAGCTTACCACCTTTTCCAAATTAACAAAACAAAATAAAAGCATTTAGATGCATATATGAGTAAAAATAAAAAGATGAAGAGTGAATTACAAGCATCAAAGCTTTTAAGAGTATGACCATTGTTGATAATCTAACTTAGATGTATTAAAGTGTGAGAATGAGACATTAAAGAGGAGGTCAATTTTCTCAAGGAAATATTGTTTGAATTTGCTAAGGGAAGTAAGAAGTTTGAAAGTGTGTTAGGAGTTTAAAAGAGTTCAAATAATAGACATGGGATTTGATACAATTATAGAGGTATATCCATAAATGAGCATGGTGCATCCACATCTAAGCATTAACATCAATGATATACATATGCTACATTTACTAGGCCTTACTATAAAAGCAAGCCCTATGTTTTCATACATGGCCCTTAACCTAGGCCTAAAACTCAACATTCTTAAGGTAAGAATAGACAATATTTCTATGTAAAGAAATATGATAGTATGAAATTTTACTCATATTTCTTTAGGCCTCGACATTAACTTAGAAATAAGCATCAAGCTTCTGCTAATAATAGGTCTCATACTAAGTATAATATCATAACATTTGTTTATATTCTTTATAAGCATCAATATAATAAAAAAAACACGACATACAATTATGCTAGACTATTTCACTATCCAAAAAGAGCATTAATATCCTTTAATATCCAAACGAGAGATCCCTACTATAACTTCTTGTTACTTGAATTAAGATTAAAATGGTGTTTATTAGAGATTAATGAAAAATTAGGAAGCTTAATTCACGCTTATGCATAATGTGACATACACGCACACGATATTATTGATTTTGCACATTACAATTATTTGTGCATGCATTCATTGACATTTTTTGGATATAATTGATTGTTTAAAATACAATTAAAATGTGAATTGTGAATTATTTGAGCTAAAAATTTATTTGAAGAATAATATGATTATTTTAGATTTTTTGTGAATTTTTTGAGAATTTTCAAAAATTTGGAGTTTTAAAAAAGGAAAAAAATTAAAAATGAAAAAGTGACACATGACCCATATGCATGGGTGCCATGTGTCATTGAAGTGTTAACCCACTGTAGTTAGGTGTCTTTCCCTCATTCTCTCATTGCTCTACCGAAAACACCCATATGAAAACTCCTTGTTCTTTTCACCTATCACCGAAACTACTTGTATGCATGTTTTTTGTATAACTCTCAATTGCTGGAGAACTAGCTGAAGAATATAAATGTGTGTTGACGTTTGGTTGCTTGAGAGGGTTAGAAATTCTGGAATTTTGAGTTGAAATTTTTCTGCATCACGTAAGTTTTTGTTTGAGAATAACATTTGCTGGTGTTGTAATGTTTTATACTTAGGTTCATGCATGAGTGATATGGAAGAAATAAATTTAGTAGTGAGAATGAATAAGTACTAAAACATGGAGAAAAATGCAGAAAATAAGGAGTAAGCTCGAGTGATATCGATTTTCATGTTTATGTTTAAATCTTAGATTTTTGCATTGATTGTGTTGAGATGAACTGAGACTTGATGAAGGTTTATGAAGTTAACTTCATATAGATGTGGAAAAAGAGGTTATGGGTTCTGTCTAAAATTGTTCATGAAAACAAAAAATTTCAATGGTGAGAGAAAATTGAAAATGCTAAAATATGGGTATGTAACGGTTTTTAGATGTTTAAATTTGATCTTGAGCTATGAGCTGGTTTAGAGTGAGTTGAATGTAAATGGGAGTGAAAAAGCATGATACAAGTTTTATTGAGAATTATTACTATTCATGAAAACAAAAGAAAAATTGCAGTAGAAAGAGGAAGAAGAAGATGATGAATTGCGTGTTTGATATTAGTGTTTGAAATGTAAATATGAACTAGCGTAGTTTTGTTGCACAACTTGAGTCTTTTGGCTATAACTTTTTCATCCGAACTCCAAATGACTGAAACTTGAATCAATGGATTTCTAAGACATTTTTCTTTCTCTCCATAAAAATTTAGAGCTATCTGAATTAATTAGAAGTGATTGATAGGATGAAAGTGTGGAAGTCTGCTGGAATGTTATGAACTGGAGAATTTTTATGAACATGCTTTGGTATTCTGATTATAACTTATTCTGTAGATTTCTGAATTAGTTGATTATTAATTCAAATTAAACTAGGGACATAAGTCTACAACTTTTTTTGAAGAAGTCAAATTTTAATTCTATCTTTAAGATTTTCAAATTTGACATGAAACTGAGTCTTAGCTTAAGCTGAACCACTACTAGGGAGAGAAATCATATCCTGTGATTATTGAATAAACTGTATTCATGTAGGCCGAATTAGACTGAGGTGTCTTCACCAAAGTTGTAGCTCATTCTTTTATATTTAAATTGGTATAAAGTTTGTAATTTTGGATATTGGAATTGAGAGATGTGAGGTGTACAACTTCAATGCATGATCATGTATTAGCCAAAATTTCAAATGTGCACAGTCTATGGTATTTTGTGCATAACTCATTGAATAATGAGTCAAATTGTACGATCTTGATATCATTAGAAACTTAAGACATTGGAGTGAAACTTTCTAGAAGGAAGTGTTGCCTAATTTTGTCATTTATCCTATCAGATTAATTATGCAAAGTTGACCCGAAATCATGTGGGTAGAAAATCTGAAGTGGTCAATTAGGATATGAAATTGATTTCACATTATTTTATTTTGGTCCAAATTATAAGTACCAAATGTTATTAATGAGGGCTTTGATATCTGATCGGTTTGATGATGAAAATTACAATAAGATACCCGGAATTGTCATGAACATGCATTATACATATTCAATATACATTAATGAATTCTTAATCATGCAAAATAGTGATTTGTATATGTGTTAAATGTTATAGAGGAACGACCACTTCCAGATATTGCCGGGACTTCAAGGCAATAAGCAAACGAGAGCAATTGTAAGTAATTTAGACGGTAAATTTTATGAGTAACCTAAGATGGTCTCACCTTGAATTGTTTTATTTATTACTGAATTAAAATTGATATTGATGAATGTGTATTGAATTGTGTATTGATTCCGGACATGAAGGTCCGAGGTACTAATTGATGAATGAGATATTGAAGTGTTGTGTTCTGAATTTCGGACAATGATTGTTTGAGGCGTTTGATGCATGTTTATATCATTGGAAGTGCTACTTGCTTGGCACATGAAATGTCTGAAATGACCTTGTTTTGTTTTAAAACTGTTGAGTCTTAGTTGTGGGTAAATAGGCATGCCTAGAAGGGTCTGCAGCTGTTCCCGTGACACTTCGGTGTCGAGACTTCGGTCTCTCCTGGACACTTCAGTGTCGAGACTTCGGTCTCTCCTGTATAAGTCCCGTTACCCACCTCTGTAAATGGATTTACAGTCCTGATATATGTTTGATTATAACATAAATAAAAATTATATTATGATTCTGAAAAGTTTATACCCTCTTGTGATATTTAGTTTTGATAAGTATAAAAATCTATTCTGAAATGCGTTATGTCTAATTTAATGTTAGATAATCTCTTAATGCATGCTTATGCTGTTATATGATTCTGTATGATGAATTGTTACTTCATGTATAGATTAGTTATTACTCACTAAGCTATATGCTTAGCACGGTGGATTTGCCCCGTGTAAGTTCAGAGCGAAGAGTAAAGACTAGGACAAATCAACTGCATTGGCCAAAAAATTTTGAGTTTTGTATTGCTAAAAAATGTATTTATTTGAGTTTGTTTGGGCTTGTATATAATTTTGGATTTTTGGTTTCTGAAATTATGATATGTATTATATGTGTGTTTGAGATTCTAAAAATGTATGTGTAAAATGTTTTGATTTGTTTGTCCTGTCTTGTGTGGCATCTACATATCCTCCCAGGGGGTATTAGGGTGTCACAATGTTCCTCACATAAGAATTCTAAAATGAACCTGTTTTGTCTTAAAACTATTAAGTCCTAGTCGTAGGTAAATAAGCATATCTAGAAGGGTTTACAACTGTTCCTGTGATACTTCGGTGTCTCCATTATTGAGACATAAGTTCATATCACATTTTGAGCAATATGCATCTCAGATTAGAATAAATCATATCAGAGTAGAATATATCTGCTTCAGGGTTAAACTCACAAGTATCATATTAGAATAACATAATATCAAAAACAGAATTTTAAAGTATCAGAACAAAACTTGTACGTATCAAAATAGAATTTGTTTATATCAATACAAAGCTTAGTCATTTCATAATAGAGCAAATAATAAAATACAAAACAAGTTAGCCTGTTAATCCTTTTTACAGAAGTGGATAACGGGACCATAACAGAAGATACCATGATTAGTATCTAAAACAAAAGATACTTAAGTCTCTGAAATAGAAGACACAAAAGTGTCTGGAATCAGAAGACAATGAAGTGTCTGATCACATAAAATACCTTAGTGTCTAATTACAGAAATAGTTGGTAACCCTTATAGGCATGCCTATTTACCTACGACTAGGACTCATCAATTTTAAAACAAACCATTTCAGATTTCAGGATTTTACGCAAAAGATGAAGTACAACATATGTCTTTATTCTATTTTATCCCAATTGAACTTTTTCATTGACATTTACATAACATACCTTATAAATACAAATATGTGCAATCATGCATCAATAAAAGTGTTAAGTCATCACACATTAGTTATATGCATATAATTAGAAAGCACATCTAATTCAACCCCAGCTATTAAACTCCTCGGACAACTGATGGTTTAAAATTTTCACAATATTATCGTAGAAATTCCCAATTCACAAACATCTATATCCAATTCATAATACATAAGCCTTTGGAACTCATTCCTTCATGATCACATCAAGCAATTCAACATCGTATTCATCATTAGTAAACCATACATCCTTTACGTTATCATCTCAATTAATAATGCATAATTAAACTAACAATTACTCAATTAGATCGAATACCAATTTAAGTTCAAACACGCTTCAAACAAGTCCATTTAAGTCCTATTGTACTAATAAATTAACTAAACCTTATATATTTCATCAATTGCACAAAACCCCCTTTTTTTACCTTCCTAAACATTTCCTATAATTGTGGCATAAGTGGCCCGAAACCTTCAAACAACTGTTTTCACATAACAGATTTTTGGATCAGTTTTGTATGGCCATTCTGACCTAGAAACTGATGTTTTTAGATAATATGTTCTTTTAAACAAATGTTCCTCTATGTATAAGTTTCAAATGAAATAAAGTTAATGCAATTTGGTTCACTATTCCGAGAGTTATACCCAAAATACTACATACTGTTCTCAACCGTGGATAACAACCAAAACTCAACTTCAAGCCAAATTTCAACACCCTTAGTGACAGAAATCAAATTTGATTCCTTCATAAAAGTTGTAGATATATGTATCTAGTTTAATGTGAATTTAAAATCATCCCATTTTTACGTCCACAAGTTAAGATATGTCTATAATATTGATTCCTATTCAGTAGACCCACTCCTTCTAACAAGTATCCAATATGTATCATGTTTCTAACCTTAATTCTTCATTAATTTAGTACACAATTTTCCACTTCAAACATCAAACAATACATGTTCTAACATGATACCAAGTTTAGTATTTCCTTACCTCTTTAAACTTCAAAGAACAACTCCAAGATCAAGTTAAACTAAGCTTCCAAGCAATCAGCATATACATATGATTAAGGTGCAATTTTCAGCACCAATTAGATAATAATACATAGAGTTACAAGACCTACTTCTTGATGAAATAACTTACAAAGATGATGATCCAAGATTCAACAAAGTTCTAGAAGTTGAGAGGGGAAGTAAGATAATTTCAGTGGAGAGAAGAGAGTAAAGTGAAGAATGAGCAAAACAGAAATTGCTCCAGCAAAATTTGCCACATCCGAAGCTAGGTGTCATTGAATTGGAGCAACATTTCTCCATGCAAGAGTTATCTTGTGTCAATGATACATTAGGCCATACGTCACACAGTGTTGCCACTTGTCAATTTATCAACCATGTTATTTGTCAATGCTTTAACCATGCCAAATGTCACTAATTCATAGGTTAATCGTTCTAATTCTTATGTACCAACTTAACTTGTCACTTGACTATTCCTATACCAAATGTACATTTTTAAATACCTCAATTCTCCAATGGCATTAATTAATTTCAATCCAGTAATATGATCCACTTGACCAAAAATTCAAGTCATATGTCTTTCATATTCTAATCATAGCACAATTCTAACTCCTATCACACATGTACTTTCATAAATAAGTATTATTTCAACTAGGATATAATTTGGGGCCTTACACTAGTAAAGCGGTCCCACTATCATTATTATCTCTGTACCATAAGAATAAGAATACCCATCCAAGGTCACCCCTATACGGCCATTAAAATCTCTTCCTAGAATAACTTTCTCGTTAAGGGAATTTTGTTGAATCACTTCATCTAGCTCTTCCCAAAATTGACACTTAAGTTGTTCTTCCAATCCTACTTGGGGTGCATAAGCACATACATCATTGAAAACAATATCTTTCACCATAATCTCTAAAGACAAAATCCTATTTTTAGTTCTCCTCTTTACCTACACAATATGATGTATGGGTTCCTTAAAAACCAAGATACTTATACATATCGTTGCCTCGAACACTCTAAATACTAAAGTTTAAATCCATTTATCTCATTTGTTTTAGCCCCCGTCTACTTTGTCTCATAGATGCATGCTATATGAATCTTATATTTATTTAAAATATTCATTAATTATAATAACTTCCCTATAAGAGTTCAGTTGATTCAAGAACCTATTCATAATTTGTCAACATTTTATTGCCTCCTTATCCCAAAACTCGCTGAGGGGCCTTAACATTGTCACAAAAAGTCAAAGCAATCATACCTACCCTAACACCCAACACTAGCTATATAAAATAAACACAACAATGCTCTAATGACTCTAAGACTACTTGAGAAAAGAAAAAAATAGGGCTTAAAAAAAGCCAGAAAAAGGGGAAATAAAATTGTAATAGTATAAAAAGAAACTTAGATAAGTTATACTAATATCAACCTCAGGAAATAGATAACCATAATAAAAAAGAATAACAAAAGCAATCACAAAAAAGTAGAGAAGAATCCTGTTGTCAAAATAGTGATTTCCACTAATAATAACTACTAGAAACAATGAAAATAAGGGGAAAAAATAGAAAAGTCCCCATTTGAAGTGAATCTAACATAAGTTTCATATAAAGTGGGGTGTCTCTCTAGTTTTTATTTAAAACAAAGAACAAGAATTTTAACTTTGTACAGTGAAGAAGATTAATTTCAAAAAACTAATGAAACCAGAGAAAGTTTGAAGTTGTTTGCAACAAATTTAGAGGATGACCAAAAAAAGGTACAAGTAAGATCAAAAGCACAAATTTGAAATATTTAAAAATAGAGAAATTTTTTCGACACAATTTAAAAATACTTTAATGATCTCAGTCTGATAAAAATAAACAATCTCAAGAGCATTAATTAATAAACTTTCTTTAAAAATCCAGTTTGTGGATTGATGAATGACTGTAAACTTGTGCTACGGGCAATCTCATTGTTGTTTTTATTATTTGCTCTTTGATTTTGATTTAGCTAATTCAATCTCTTACAAAAATATAGTTACAATGAGATGTGATACAAATTTACATTCCAAATTATAATATAAAAATTGTAAGCATAAAACAAATATTAAAATCCAAAAACTAAAGAAGAAAATGTAACATTTTACATTTTTGTCGATTAGTGATCCCTAATTATAACTTTCTTGATAAGTGAAGTTGACAGCCCTAGTTACAATTGTACCATATTTTGAAGGATGAATGCTTTAGAATATTATTTACCAGACTGTCGTGTTCCGCCTCATTTCACCCTTGGACTCGAAAAGGTTGATCCTTAATTTTAAGGGCCTTCAGTCGCAGACTCGACCATCGTTGGAAGATTGAATCACGGTTTGATCCCACCCAATTCTTCAGGAAGGCAACCCAGTGCCGCTGCCGAGACTCGAACCTGAGACCTTAGACTCAGTTTCCTTCCTAATACAGGAGAGTGATTTGTTGTAAATTTGAAACATTAAAGCAAGCATAATTTTTATTTATTGCCTTATGAACGTGGCTGCTCTCTCTCTCTCTCTCCTAGTCTAGTCTAATCGCTGTCCAAACTATCATCGGTCGCGGCTCTTCACCTCGCCAACCAACACTTCTCTGTTTTGTAGTCACCAGTGAGTGAACGTGGCGTTTCAGCTTTTCTGTTTTTCTTTTTTCACATTGATTATAACTTCTTAATTTGTGGATTTTTTTCTATGTAAGTTTTCAGTTCACATTCTTCGCGTAGTTTCTTGATTTTTGTATAATTATTTTGGTTAATGGTGGAAATCAATATGTAATTCGACTTTGAGCTATGTCATTAGATAGAGGATTTCAAACTTTTTGTTATTTTGGGCAACTATTTCTTGTCCTCCGGCGTGCTTGTGGGCTATAATATGGCTTTACGCTTTTCCGCTCAGTTCGTGTTTGACAAAAGTTCCAAGAGATCCACTGAAGCTCGCGTATCAAGAATTTAATTTTCTTGTAGAGTACCATTATGACTTTGTGCTAGGACTGTTTTTCGATGATGTTTTGTTTGGTGTTGCAGGTGGGAAGTTAATCATGAATGGAAATGCTTTTAAGGCTTTTAAAGCCCAGGTCCCCATTGCATGGAGTCCTCATTTGTACATAACCTTGGTAAGGGGGATTCCAGGAACCAGGAGGCTTCACAGACGTACCTTAGAGGCATTGCGTCTTCGTAAGTGCAATAGGACTGTGATGCGATGGAATACTCCGACAGTTAGGGGAATGCTCCAACAGGTTTTAGCATCGGCTTTGATTTGTCCTTAATATTTTGCTGCTCACAAACTGTATTGATCGTTTTCCTAGATAATGAATGTCGCATTTATCTTCAGGTTAAGAGGTTAGTTCTGATTGAGACAGAAGAAATGTACAAGGCTCGTAAGCAAAATGTGGCAAGTCATCAAGCTCCGCGTCCTCCAATGGTCATAGACCACCAGTCTGCTCCAGCAAGCAGCTCTATTTAGACGAAACTTACCCTTTGGAGGCCTCTTTCATATTCAAGGTGCAAGTTTTTGCCTATGAAATATGTACTCTATTTAAGCATTTGACTTGATCTGCACAATTTCCGTTGAGGTTATCTAGTGAATTTACGTGTCCTTAACTTCATAATCTGGTGTTGACTGAAATACATTTTTTCAGTGACCATCTTATTCCTATTTTCAGGCTTTTGTTGTTGATGAATGTCTAGTTCCAACAAGTGCTAGATCGATGATTTTTATGTCGTATTTTTCATCAATGATTCTCTAAGATTTGAAAGTTTCGTGAATCAATGAGAAAAAAGAGTTTCTTCTTAGTTGCACTATTTCAGTATCTCTAGATTGATTAAATAATACATGAAATGTAGTTTTTTAATTTTTTATTAAGGGCTTGAAGGACTACATTGAATCACTTATCTGGGTATCATAAAGCAGCAACTACCGTCCATTCATTCTCAATGATAGCAGCGGCGGCTGAATTTTTCAAATTTGCACTGTTCTAGATTTTATTGTCTATTATCGGCTTTTAGTATAGGTGTAGTCATTTTGGACATCATTGGACAACAAGGCTAGAGGTGAACATGCAAAATCTGAAGAGATACTTTTCAAGTTTCAATTGGTAATCTTGTTGAGGTTAGCTGCAATTTATGTAGCTGTGGATATTCAATTTCAAGATAGAAGGGTACTCTCAATTGAGAAGGTTAGACTTCAGTCCTTATTGACTGAGGTATTCCTTTGAACTAACTAAAAGACAAAGCTGTGAAACTGCTTAAGAATCACTGTTACTTGTACAAAATAACAAACCTTTTCTCCATTAACAGAGAAAAACGAACAGTTGATAGGATCTATACATACCTGCGGAAGTAGAAACTACCTATACGTACATGGAATAGAAACTACCTGTGCTGTTAAGCAATATTCCGCGTATCAAACTATCAGGTGAAAATAAAAATCTCGATTATTCCTTTTTCTCCATAGGTGGAAGACAGTAGAGCAACAAAGAATTCATAGTTGTAGGACTTTACCTTTTTTCTGGAAAATTTTAATGGCCTGATCAGCTCCTCTCCAGGCTGCACCTGAACTACACCTTTGCGGAATACGTGCAACTGGATAAAAAGAAGCTAGAAATTCTGCCTACTTCCATATTCCTTTAAATGATATCCTTTCACATTTCACGTTGGTGAAGCTTTTGAACAACGTTTAAACCTAGTTGGAGGGGTTTTAGTTAATCATAATAATTACGATTCCAAATGGATGCCCTAGAGAGGAGTGCTTATAGTCAGTATGGAAGGCCCTTGGGAAGGGACAGAAGAGAAGGCAGGTTGTGAGGTGGGACTGTGAGTC
Source organism: Erythroxylum incrassatum (assembly GCA_026546855.1). Taxonomy (NCBI): domain Eukaryota; kingdom Viridiplantae; phylum Streptophyta; class Magnoliopsida; order Malpighiales; family Erythroxylaceae; genus Erythroxylum; species Erythroxylum incrassatum. Next base: position 8,290,649 of record JANVCL010000007.1, read on the forward strand.
TGGTTAGGGTCTACATAAAGCTCCACCTACCTCCTCTCCATTAAGATATTAATCAGTGTTTATAGGACTGCCACAATCTAATGATTCAATTTCAATTGTATGACGGTCATTTGGAATATCTACAAAGAAGTTTGATTGAAATTGTACACTTTGTTCTTCCAAAATCTCATCTGTTTGTGCACCTTCTCCTTCCAAATTATCATCCATTTGTGCACCTTGTCCCTCTATATTCTCATCCGTTTATGCATCATGTTCCTTCATGTTCTCATCATCATCAATAGCATTGATAATGATGTCTACATGATGAGTTACGTATACACTAACAATTTCATTTATTTGCATTAGGATTGTTAGCGTAATACAACTTTGATTTGAATCTATAGCTTTCAATGACTCCTTAAAGTTTAAACTAGGTTCAATGTGCCTTATCAATTTAGTTATACCTTGACTCCAATCCCATCTGGTTTCTTTGTCTCTTACTAACAAAGTCAACATCAATATTGTCAAATGTAGCAATATCTTCACCAACATATCTAAATTCAAACTCTAACATGAAATTTCCACAATAAAAAAGGCTTATACTTTCATATTGAGCCATTAAAACCTATAAATTTAAGCATACAGGCACGTTAAAATAAAAAAAAAGCAATGCAATAATTATCAAAAATAGCATGTTGATTATCATAAGATAAAAAACCAATGCAATGATTCCATGCAAATTTTGACCCTTTTGACTCAAAATATCATGAAAGTGTTGTCATATATACTTCTTTACTTCATTTACTGCTGTGAATTATCATAAACAACATGTTGATTCAAAATATTGCACTCAACTTTAAAAGTGGCAAATGTATATGTCAGATGACTGTGGACTGGCAGAAAAAGGAAGTAAAAAAGTCAATAGCTATGGTGCCTTTTCATTTTTATTATTTATTACATTAATTTCCCACAATTGTATTCTACATTTGAAAAATAAAGTTAATAACAATAAAAACCAAATCCAATCAAATTCGAACATTTCAAAACAATAACCTATTATTACTGCTTCTACTATTGCAAAAGGTATTAGATGCATTATATAACTAAACTAGGTGGAGACCATCCCCAACAGACTTCATCTACCAACCCATACCCATTCTCTCTTTTAAGAAAATGTTTTAATCAAAATACAACAGAGATTTTATTAGACATCTTTTCGTTATCTATCTGTTCATAATTAAAATACGCGCAACATGATTCTAGACAAAAACAAAGGATTAAAAAAAAAACTCAAACATCATTCAACATAACCATGTTATTGTAATAATATATTTCACTTTATTAACAATATGAACATATGTCAGTGATGAGCAGACAACTAATGAGAATTCTGATGTATTAGTGAAGGAAAATCTAATAGAGGAGGAAATCTATAGCTGTATAGTAATTCCACATAATCTGGCCTCATCGACTATTGAACCATTAGTGAATCATTTAGAATAGAGTGTCAGTTCTGGATTGGAGGATAATTTCCATGTCCAGGCAACTTCTGAAAACTTGATGCATGGGAAGGATTCAACGCAGATTGCAATTGATATAATACAAGAAAGTTCTAATCCCTAACTGAATAACCTGTCCAGGGAAGCAGTAGTGCAAGAAGCTCCAATTTCTGAATAAGGGGACTGCTCTAATTGTGAGAAAATAGCCAACAACAACAAGCAAATTCCTCCAAATGCTTAGATTACCAAACAAGCTAAAGAGGGGGAAATAATTACCGAGCAGCAAATACAAATGAGCACTATAATTATAGTCGAGGCCAATCCAATTACGAAATTAGTGGCCCATTTAGCTAGCTCGAAAAGGAGATCCTTAAGGAGAAGGGCTAAGAACATACTCAAAGGGAAATCTTCCCTAAATGATACTAGTCTACAATGTTAGAGGGTTAAATGACCCTCTTAAAAAAGTGATGGTTAAGGAGATGTGCTGGACAAAAAGCCTCCTATAGTTGGGCTTCTAGAAACCAAAATGAAACTTATACACATGGACTCAATCTCGAGGCTTTTGGTAGCAGATTGACAGGCTATTTCAAATCATTTCTCACATTATAATGGTCGGATCCTATGCTTCTATAATTCTAATAAAATAATAGTCCAAGTAGTGGCCGAAAATGAGCAACTTATCCATTTGAATTGCAAGTTGAAAGGGGCATATAAGGCTGTTGACCTCACTAATTTATGCTTCCAATTTCCAATTCCAAATAGCCTCTTTATGACATTTTTTGCAGTCTTTGGCAACTACAACTACTAATCCTTGGCTTTTAATTGAAGATTATAATGGCATACGCATTGACAATGGAGTAGAAGGTGGAAGGGGGTTTCACACTACTACAAGGCGTGAGTTAGCATACTGCTTTTACAAAGCTAAAGTCATTGATATGAGATTCAAAAGGAGTTTATTTACTTGGTCTAACAAACAACAAGGCCAATTGCTAATTTAGAAAAAGCTTGATAGAGCTTAGTAAGCCAAATTTGGTTAGCTCAGTACCCTCACTTCTATGCTAAATTTGGGGTAAACTCTTTCTTAGATCATTCCTAACATTCACAATACAAAAATTTTACCAAAGCCTGGGGCTCCTTTTAGATTCTTTAATGGCTTCTTATTATAGGAAAGGTTTATGGAGTTAATGGAATCTTGTTACAACTACAATGTTGATGGTTTTAAATCCTTCCTACTTATGCAAAAGCTAATAAGGGTTAAACAATCTCTTAAAGCTTTCTTGAAAGCTAATCAGAGACAGATTAAGGTCACTAATTAGTTGCTTATTGAGGCTCAAAAGGCTTGCTATCTATCTCCACATAATAATCTTATGAAGTAGACAGTGTGCTAAATTAAAGGATCATCAAAAGGCTTTGACTTTGCATAATTCAATCTTAAAGCAGAAAGCTCGTATAAATTGGCTAATAGATGGTGACTCCAATACCAAATTCTTCAATGCATCTCTTCTTGCAAGGAGAAATGGAAATACAATTGTTGAACTTAAAGACCCCTCATGTAATTCTCTGACCAAGAACCTTTATCCAGGCTTATAAGGGAATTCTTTCTACAACGTATGGGCACTGAAGCAAGTTCCTATGAAACTCAATATAATCATGATCTCTTTGATAGTCCCCTTTTGTAGGAACTTAATGAATCAATCTTTGCTCCATTCATGAGCTCGAAAGTTAAGGAGATCTTATTTAACTTACATCACTCTAAATCTCTAAGGCCTGATGGGTCCACTGCAAGGTTTTTCCAAATTGCTTGGGTGATTACCGACAATCTGTTTATGTAAACTGCCTTAAAGTGTTTATCCTCCTGTCAAATGCTGAAGGAGATAAATCACACATACATTTGTCTACTTCCCAAAAGCTGAAATTTGATACATTAGCGAACTACAGACATATCTCTTGTTGCAACACGGTCTACAAGGTAATTGCAAACTCCTTGCTAATAAATTGAAGACTGCTTATCTTCAGTGATTAATCCAACGTAAAGTGCATTTATATAAGGCAGATCTATAGGGGATAACATACTGCTTATACAAGAGATCTTGAAACATTATAATTCTAGGAGGAATATTAAACTTTGTTATTGGAAGATAGATTTCTTTAACAATTTCGATACTGTTAATTGGAAGTTCATACAAATTTTCCTGGAAGCCCTAAAATTCCCATCAAAGTTCATTAACTGGATTTTGATGTGCTTATAAACTACTTCAATTAATGTTCTCATGAATGGGATACCTACCAAGCCATTATCTTGTGCTAAAGGTATTAGACAAGGGGACCCTCTTTCCCCTTATCTATTTACACTTGTTATGAAAGGTTGTTCTTGACTCATCAACAAGGTTATTAGTCCCAATGGCAACTTTAACTAGCATAATAAATGTAATGCTTCCAAGCTCACCCACTTGATGTTTGCTGATGTTTTTATGCTTCTTTCAGGTTAAAAAACACACAATCAGTGCAAATGCTAAAGGGACTTCTTTTGTAGTTTTACAAATTGTTAAGTCTAGTAGTGAATGTAAATAAAAGTATTTTATATTGCTCTAAAGATGTGAGGAACTATGTGGAATTCTCCAGGATTATTGAACTTAAGCTTTATGACCTTCCTCTCAAATATCTGGGAGTTCCCATTTCGTATACAAACCTAAATTATTCAAATTGTATTTCACCCATAGAAAGGATTAAAGCTTGAATTAATGCCTGGCAAAATAGATTCTTGTCATTTGCTCCAAAGGTTACTATGATAATTTCTATTCTTGGAAACCCTTATGTTTATTGGATATCCTATATCTTTATACCTAAGAAAGTAATTAAGGAGATTGACGGCCTAATGAAAGCTTTCTTATGGACTGGGAATTCTGAGAATTCTAAGAAAGCTAAGTCAAATGGAGTGAGGTGACTATCCCTAAAAAGCAAAAGGGCTTGGGGATTATCCCTATTTCTCTTATGCAAAAAGTGTTTCGTGTAAAAGAATTTGGAAACTATTTGATGATAAACATGCTATTTGGGTAAAATGACTACATGAACATATCTTAAACAGAAAGCTTTTGGCAACTATCTACCTGAAGGACTACTCTTGGTTCTTCTTGTAAATATTGAAATTGAGATAGGTGGTTTTTCCTTTGATAAAGCATGAGTTAGGTAATGGAGAGAAATTCGGGTGTGGTTTGATAATTGGACAGATCACTCTAATACAAAGGACTGAATTATCCAGACTTATGAACAAGCTTCCTCTCATCTCCAAAGCTTCTTCTTTGATGAATCAAGTGCAATGGGAAGGAAACTTCAGAGGGTTTAATGTACTAGTGCATTATCTCCTCCAGAACAATTACAACCAAGGCATGATTTAGTAACTTGGGTCCTCGATGCCTCAAGCATTTTTACTAATAAGTCTTGTTTTAAGACTTTGCAAGAAGATGATGGGAATGTTCCTTGGTTCAATCTCCTTTAGAAACGTTCCCTCAATAAAAAGTCTCTGTTTTCACTTGGTTGGTTATAAAGAACAGGATTCGTACTAAAAACAGATGGTTTGGAACATATAACCCAATATGTATTCTTTGTAAAGAGACTGAAGAAGATAGAGAACGCTTATTCTTTCAATGCAGACACTCCAAAATGGTTTGAAGCAGAGTTTTACATTTGTTATCTGACACCTACCTCAATTATGATTGGACATCATCTTTAAATTGGATCATTCGTACTGCTAATCAGAGGTTGCATGATGCCCCAATGTACAAAATTGCCTTCACAACTGCTATTTATTCTATTTAGAAGGAAAGAAACATAAGGATTTATAGGAATGAGGAAGTTAACCAATATAACTTAGTTGACGACACCATCAATTGGATCTGAGCCCTTATGATAGCTAAATTTGATCAATATGCTTTATCCACAATAATGAAAACCAAATGGAATTTGTAATACCTATTGCTAAATTTCATGACTTTCTAATTTGTTTTGTATTTATTTTTGTAATTTATTTATGGCGAACTCATTGAAATATTGAGATAACTTTGCTATAGTTAATTCAATCCTTATTTAAATTTAAAAAAACAATATGAACATATAACATACAGAGTACAAAAAATGTGTATGCAAAAAAGTATTTGATCATACACTATAAAGTAAAAAAGTGAAATGAGCAAGTTGACAGAAAGTGAAAGGAGAATAGAAAATTGCAATACTTTTTAAAATTGATTCAAACAAGGGCTAACATTCTCCATTGGAGATTCTTTTAAGTGAGATTGGGATCTCTAGATATTTAAAATGTAGCTAGTGATGTGAGCTAGTCCCTAGGAATCAGTGGAGACATATATAGGACTCTTATTTTTATTAACAAAGAGGGAGGCTAACATATTGCCAATGTTGGGACCCGATCTCGAAACCGGACCCCAACCGAAAAAGCAAAAAAACATAACGAAAAAGAAGCGACAGAAAGCGAAAACTAACGAAATTGAATTCGAAAGAACGGAACATGAGGCGAAAGTCAAAGTATGCAAACGAAATGACAAAGCGAAAGTATCGAATCAAAACGAATCGAATCGGAAAATCGGATAACAAAAGGCGGAAAACAAAATCGAAAGTGGAAGCGATATCAAAAGCGAATTGAAACAAACGGTTCGAAACGAACTGAAACAACTTCCAACATCCGTAAGCTTATATCTTTGAAAACTAAATTAGCGTTGGAAACCCTTTAACTAAACTAATCCGAAACCAGTATAAATTTTTTTCTTTTCTTTTTCTTATTTTTCATTCCCTTCATCTTTATTCAATCTTATA
>JANVCL010000007.1:8313874-8330079 GCA_026546855.1 Erythroxylum incrassatum
CAAAAATTTCAAAATATCCAAAATATACCAAAATTGCCAAATCATAATTAATACATTCCAATTTAATCCACAATTTCTACTTATAAATCAAATTTACTCGAAAATGTCGATGAATGCATGTATAATTATTTGTATAAGTCAAATTCATATGCATATATTAGTGAATACTCAATTATGCAAAGCAAATGATGTACTGTAAATTCCTAAGTTTTCTATCCCCTAACATGGAGTGTTACACAAGAAAACAAGGTTTGTAGACTTATGAAGTCCTTGTATGGTCTTAAGTAAGCTCCAAAATAGTGATATAAGAAATTCAACAGCACCCTGACTCAAAATAGTTTTATTGTTAATGCTTCTGATTCTTGTGTTTATTCCAAAATGGCAGGATCACAATGTGCATTTATATGTCTTTATGTGGATGACATGTTGATTTTTGGTGCTTCTATTGATGTGGTTAATGAGACTAAGAAACTTTTGTCTTCTCAATTTGATATGAAAATTTTAGGAGAAGCCGATTTGATCCTTGGAATTAAAATTTGTGAAACTGAGAATGGCTTTTCTTTGTGTCAGTCTCATTACATTCAAAAGGTATTGTGTAAATTCAATTATTTTGATGTTACACCTGTAAGAACTCCTTATGATTCTAGCGTTCATCTCATGAAAAACAAAGGTGATAGTGTATCACAAAGTGATTATACCAAGATTATTGGTAGTCTAATGTTTCTTATGAACTATACTAGACCTACTATTGCCTATGTTGTTTCACGTTTAAGTCGGTATACACATAATCCTAGTAATGAACATTGGAATGCACTTTATCGATTGGTTAAGTATTTGAAAGACACCACGAACTATTTTTTGCATTTTAGCAAGTTTTTTGTTGTGCTTGAAGGATATTGTGATGCTAATTGGGTATCTAATAATGATGAAGTTAGTTCAACTAGTGTTTATATATTTACGTTGGGTAGAGGAGCTATTTCCTAGAAGTCTGCAAAACAAACTTGTATAGCACATTCCACCATAGAATCTAAATTTATTGTTCTTGAGTTGGCAAGGTAAGAAGCAGATTGACCCCAAAATCTATTAGCGGATATGCCTAAATGAGGTAGACTATCTACACTTGTTCCACTGCATTGTGACTCTCAAGCTATAATTAAAGTTGCTAAGAACAACGTGGACAATGGTAAAAGGCGACACATTTGTATAAGACATGGAGTGATGAAGCAAATACTCAAGAATGGTGCTATCTCCTTAGAATTTGTAAGATTTGAAAGGAATCTAGTTGGTCCTTTAACTAAAGGATCATCGAGGAGATTAGTTCTTGAAACGTTGAGGGGGTTGGGGCTTAAGCTCATTGAGTGAAATTTTTGGTCATTACTCATCCCTATGACGTGTTCTGTTGACCCAAAAAAAAGGTTGAGCTTAGTTTCTTAATTACTCTATAGTCCGTATAAGGCTGGTCTTCAAGAGATGGACTTGACAGATTCACCAAACTCTATTTATAGGTTGAGCACTTGCTCTTAATATATTCATAGCTCGTTAGGGTGGTGATAATGAGAAGTACTTGATGGATTCACCTACTTGAGTTTGAAGGTGGGCCGCCTTCTGTGAAAGACCTGGGTTGTCCTTCTAAAGCACTCATGAGACCTAAGGTAAGCGCATGACCTAGAATAGTGCACGTATTGTATTGCGGAGTTTGCACAAACTGAGTTATGATATGTGTTGTGGAGGTCTCAACTAAAGTTCTCTTAGTTCAAGATTTGTATTCACTAATTGAACTTGGTTGTTGCCTCACTTCACCATGTGTTAATTTAATTGAAAGATATTAACATTTAAGTATCAAACCCTCCTTTTGCTCAAGGAATCTTTTCTATTTCAGCTTGCCGTTAGTGGAGGAATGTTGGAATAATGACAACTTCTACGCTTCTCTTTATTGGTTATTTCTTCTTCTTCCATTGACATTTGCTTGTCTCATATTGGTTAAGGAGACTTACACTTCTTTATATTGTTGTTGTTTTTCCTAACCATTTCAGTTGCTTAGTTTGGGTCTTTTGATAGAGTGTGAGCTAGATAGATCACTCATCTCACAGGTGCGCACCACTCACCCAGCTTGGTCAAGGCGAGCTAGGCTGGGCGCGACCCGTGAGTTATGGACTGATATGATTATCATGTTAGATTCATTGAACCTAGACCTGGACCCTTTAATTTTGTAACCGTTCAATGTTACAATTCCCTTTATCTTCTCTTGGTTTTGTGCTACGATTATTCTTTTTTTTTTGCCTTACAAAAAACCGAGGCTTTCTTCTTCTTTGTAACTTCTGAAAAACATCTATCACTCAAGACTCTCGTTTTGTTTTCTTGTGTGTTCCTCTTCTTCCTTGAGCAATTGTTGTGCGCCCTCCATTCTCTTGCCCTTAGTGCACGTGTGTAAGAGTTCGCTGTGTTAACCTTAGGGAGCAACCGGCATTTGGATTGCACCGACATTCGCCGAAATCGCTTTCAAGACAGTGGCCTTGGCTATGACCCAACTACTGTTTTATTGATTTGTCTTTTTATTTTTTTCATCAATATGACGATCTTATTTATAGATGTTTTCTATTTAACAAAAAAACACTGAATTATAATATGCAATTAAAAATAATAACAGGTTCAATTTGATTTAAATGACCTCAATCCGAAATTTACTCATATTTAAAATAAATTGAATAATTTCAAATTTGATTTTTCTAAGGTTCCAAATTTGAAGATTGAAATTTTTATTTTAAAATTCACTTTGATTAGGCATTGACCCAGATTTTGAAATTCAATTCGATTTATTTTTATTATACCTCTATAATTACAAGAGCTTCTAATAAACCTATAATTAATTATACCGCTATAATTAAACATCTATTCTCCTACTTGGAAAGTGCTAGAGAAGTTGTCATTAACCCTAAAATTTAGCTTTCATATAGGTTGTGATTATCAATATGGTTGCTATTAGCTATCAATCTCGGTGCCACGATAGGTATAAGAAACAGAGAAGATAGCAGAAAATGGGAAGTCAAAATGTTTTTGTGGTGGCACTGAAAATATTCCTGTTAATGCTTTAAAATCACAAGTAAGAACAAGTAGCTGATTAAAAAGAGAACGCCGGCAAAATTAGAAACATGGTCGCACCAGAATTGTTGTGCTGCAATGATTCTATTATACCACTGACTTAACCAAGCATCTTCCATTGAATGCCAGAAGCGCACCTCTTTACGTATCTTAAAAGGGTATAAGATCGTGTGAAAATGAAAATGAAACCTCATAAACTTACAATGAAATAACATTATAACAACATAATTTTATCAGTAAGTCAGTTATGAATTTCAGCTGCAAATCCCTCAGAAGGTCGATTCATCATGGGATTATTTGAAGCAGGTTGTTTGGTTACAGCGACTAAGATGTCAGCATAACCTACAACCCCAACTAAAACATCGTCACTATCCTCCTCAGTAACCCATACATGAGTCGCTCTGTGAGACAGCATCTGAGCCATGACTGCAGCTAGGGAACTTGTGGTTTTACATGTCAGAGGAGCAATTCTGCCCCTATACATGCTCCTTCCCATTCCAAAACTTGAGCTCCCAGGATTGAATCCAATGCTACGACTGCTAAATTTCCTTGTCCTTGTCGATCCAGTACCATTACTTGCGTCGTTATCACCAGCAATCAAATTCACCGTAAAATCAGGTAGTGATCTTGCACTCAGATTATCCTCAACTCCCATCACAAATTGGCCTGCCGAGAGATTGGCCAAGGCCCATGCTGCAGCTAAATAATCGCATTTCCATAATCTGGTAGCTGATATTTCCCCTATGATCTTGTGTTTATCATTTGGTGCAACCTCCACGACAGCAATTGCACAAGGGTCTTGAGGTAGTTTTTCCGTAGCTTCAATGGCTGGTATCGAGGCTTCAATTAAGCTAAAGTTTCTATTGACAGCTCCAAGCAATGAGATAGAGGAAAGTGGGAGAGGGGCTAGAGCGCCAAGACAGCCAATGAGGAACCGGATAACATCTTCTCTAGAAAGACAGCAGAACTTGTCCCGTGAACTTGTGGAAGATGAGGAAGGGCGACTGGTGTTGATGGTAAGGCTATTGCTGCTGTTGTTGAATGCCTCAGCATTCTTAAGCCATTTACCATTATACAGGATCGAGAACCGCTTGCTCATTCCTTTCCACACAGTGCCTTTGGGGATTAGTAGACGCCTTACACCTTGCTTCATCATTTCCAATGCATCTATTAATCTACAGTAACACCCAAAAATAATTAATTTCATGTGGGAACATAGCCAATACAGCATCATGCGCCTTTACCAGAATAACAAAACTTAACTTTTTTCCAAACTATGTTCTAAACAAAGTTTATTAGATGGAGAATTGTTCTAAAAACAAATTTGCTCCCCTCATCCTTATCCGGGACTTACCCATGATTATCATCTCAACAGAACCAGTACTCATCATCCTTACCAACACTACTGCCACCCAACCACTACCCAACCTTGTCACAGTCATTACTATAATCCATCATAGATCACAAATTGAGAACTTCTAGGTCTAGACTTGTTGTACTCCTTTTACAATCTCTTCCTTATTTTAGAAGCACATCAAGAACCGAAACCGGCTTTAAGAAAAGCTTCCCAACATCTCCTAAGCTTTCCTCTCTGTTATCTAAGTTGAAATACTATTTCAAACATCCCACACTAAATGGAGAGTTTCATCTCCAATGCTTGGCATCAACGAAACCAGCATCCAGCTAGTATAGAAAAGCAAAATCACAAATCCTTTCGAGTTTTAAGAATTTTAATCAAATGCATTCCATTTTCCAATAGCGATAACATACAAGAGGAAATGTTTTTTTGCATCAAAAGCCAGAAATGGGCGATTATCAACATCTAGATGCTGTGTATTAAACAGCCATAGCAGGAATCTATATATCAAAAGCATCACCCTGTACATGAAGAAATCATTCCCCCAGATAAATTAACAATTCCCTAACTGTAGGTTGTGAAAACTTGTAAAACAGATACAGTGAAAGATTCAACAACAAAGCAATTAAAAGTTGTAATCAAGCCCCAGGAGTAAGACCAGCAACATTTATACATAACAAATACTCAAAGATGATTGTGCAATTTTATCCAAGCTTAATGATCATCAATTTTAAAACAATAAGCCGCAGGAAAGAGTAAAAGTAAAAAAGGAAAAGGTGTCATATAATGGAGGAATAAAAATGGGAAAAACAATTACAGCAGAGAACAAAACAAAAAGGTGAAATAACGCACGAGGATTTTAAGTATTTTATGGAGACTTGCTAGTGACACCCAAAAAGGGGTGTCAAAAACTCCCCATTCATTCTAGACGAAATGACAAATACTGCAATCAGAGCTTTAACCCCACACCAATCAAGAAACATATGAGCACTTCATATAATCAAATCATAAATTCGTTCAATATGTTTACCAAAGGATGAATAAAAGATCTACCGCGTGAAACATCATATTTTGAGGTCTGTATAGAAAGTGATGATAAATAGTCAAGAATAACATTAAAATTTCTTTGCAGAAAATTCGTCATGAGACATAGCAGATGCTAAATTTGTCCTTTTGATCCAGAGAAGCACAGAATCCAAATTAGAAGACAAGACATCAAGAATAACCATAAGCCTAACTTGAGATGAGACCTGCAATTCTATCGTACTGTAAAGCCAAAACTCAAGGGTCAGAAGAAGGACGAACAGTGTAGTGTTTAAGATGGCATTTGGTTGTCTGGTTTATGCAATTTGGATAAAGAGGAGCCGCAAAGTTTTCAGGGACTCGCAACAGGATATTAAACACTCTATACTGCAGAGTTATCGAACAGAATTTTCAGGGACTCACAACAGGATATTAAACCCTCCATACTGCAGAGTTATAGAGTGGACAAGGGAAGCGTTTTTTTGCCAGAGGAATGTCTCCAACTCCAACTGGATATAAAGACTCTAGCTTTGCTCATAACTGGAAGATACGCTAGCAAAATCATGCTCACTTCCAGCCTCTGGTATTAGATTAGCTCATGAACAGTTGTTATATAGCCTTTGAAGCTCAGGGCATCTTTTTTCCTTCCTTGCTATAGTTCTGGCTTGTAGTACCAGTGGTGTTGTCGGAATTGGTTTGTTCTAGTTTCCCTTTGAAGGCTATTACTAACACGGGTTTTACCTTTCACAAAAACGAAATAATAATGATAAAAATAAAGAACAGTTCAGAAGAAAATAAATGCCATCCAAATAAGTTGGGGAAGCAAGAACTAACCGTGTGGCAGGATCAACAAGTTTGAGCAGAGAATTGTTAGGAACAACAACCTCAGACACTGGAGTCTTCATGGCATTTTCCTGATCCTCTAAACACTCAGTTCTGGCCAAAAAAGCCACAATGTCAAGAGAGTTGAGGATTCCTATAAACCTCTGTTGCCTCATTTCACTATTCTCTAACACACCCACATGCGATCTTCTCTTCCACACAGGAATCCCACATTCTGTTGATTCTCCAATTGCCCGGATCGCCGATTCTATCGTCTCATTCTCATAAAATTCGTTCATTTCCGGCTTTCCAACTGTCAGATCCCCGACAATATGGTAAAGAAAAACAGACACCATTGAAATCTGCGGTCAAAATCTCTGGGATTGCGTTAAACCTATCCCAACTGGTAGAAAAGAGGAGACACAGGATATCGGATCCCTAGACGTCTGACTCAAACTTAACTTGCCTTAATAGGCCGATCAAGTTCAACCAATCAACCAAAAAGGTCTATTTTCGTTTCATATCTGACAATCAAAACTAGAAGAAAACGCTACTCTGTTTCCTTCTTCTCTCCAAATATTTTCAAAACCAATCAGAACGAGAAGATCTGTTTGTTTTCCCTTTGCAAGAAAAGAAGGAAAAAGTTTTGGGCGTGATTCAGAACTTAATGTTCTACCGTAAACAAGGCAAAAAGAAAAAGGCCCAAACACTGTGTTTTTCCGCTTATTTTCTCGAGAAAAAAGGAGAACCGAGGAGTTTAACAAAAGGGTATCAACTATAATTACAGAACGATGATGCCTATAAGAGAGAGTGGAGCAAGATCAAGAGAAGGAGAAATCCAGTAATGGGTAAGCGATTAAGAACTAAAATGGACGAGAAAGAAAGAAAATTAAGGGAAGCGTGGGTGTGGGTGAGAGATATGGCCATCGAAGAAGAACAGGAGAAAAGTCGAGGCCCATCATTGATGCATGATTACTGTTGGTGTTAATAATGTATTATCTTGGCGGAAACGGATTATGTCTTGGGTTCCGTGAAAATTGGTAAAAGCAACGAGGGAGAGCGAGCGGGTGATGATTATGGCTGACTAGGACTGTAGGACACCTTTCGATATGTGGATGAAATTTTAACGAGTGAGGTTCTTATTTAATAAGCGTAATACAGTTAATCAGTGGTTGGATGCGTGACGTGTTGTGTTTTCGACTCAGTTTGCTTGCTCTTATCGTCTTCTCAAACAGCTCATTTAGTCGTTTCAAAAACGTGGAAAGTCCTGATAACCTGTTGCTGATATGATATTTTATAAGTATTTATTTATTTAATATTTTTGAGTCTCATTTATTAAATAATAGGCACATAATATTAGAAACAAGTAAACTATTATGATATTCGAGAAATTTGGAATGAATTTTCACTTACATATATTTTTATGTCTAGTATGACGAAGCCCTTGGTTGCCCAAGCTCGTCCAGAGCAAGACATGAATGCACAAAACATATATGCTCATTTCCTCCAAAGTTGAGCTTCAAAATTTTTTAGGGACATAATCCCTAAGCTTATTGGAGAATCCCATTAAAGCACCCTATGCTCTTTTGAATCCACATACCAAAATACTGAGGAAGTGGCTTAGGAATGTAATTTTTATAGTGAATGTTTAAAAAAGTAAAGAGAATGATCACAAAAATAGGTTTTTAAATTTTAGCATGACATATGAGGAGTTTTTTATTTGAAAATTTTAGAACATGGTTTGGAGTATGTGCACGGCTCCAACAACGGAGGTTAGCTTCTTGGCACAAGGTTCCGTATCCAAGGCACAAGTGTGTCCATAGGCCGTGGATCCTACTATTTTCAACTATCAAAATGATGACTTTGGGCCGTAAACGTGTCCCCAGGTTATGAATCTTACTATTTTCAATTTCTAAATATATAGCCATGTCTTTATGTAATGGATCCTAAAGTTCTTTTGCTTGTCAACGATATAACTTAAGGCACAATCATATGTAGCACTTCATTCTCACATGATATAAACTTGACATTCTGAAAGTTATCTGAGTACGTATTTTAGAAGGGTGACATGTTAGAACAATCACGACACTAACTTAATCATGGCATCATCATTTAATGCGTAAATTCCACAATATTTTAAAACTCAATTCTTTATTTTCATTTCATAAAACTGAATATGTATATTGTAGCTTTACAATAACATCTATACATGTACATTATCAAAAACTAATCAAAGTTTACATCTCTATATATAGAACACGTTATATACATAAGGAAGTATATAAAAATTTTATCTAAATCCTTCAGTCTCAGCTGACCGACCTTTGAGTCATTTCTTTTATTTAAAAGTACAAAAACTATGTTTCTTCTAGAGTTTCTCTGTCACTAGTATCCTCTCTCAAACCTGAAATTCAACGTTGCAATTTTAGTAAGTTTTGCAAACTTAGTGAGCTACATCATCGATGGCTCACTTATAACATATAACACATACAATTCATGTTTCAAGTTCACAACAATTCATGTCATCATATAATACACATCTTTTCACCAATAATCATATAGCATCACATAACACTTTGTTAACTTATTCCACATTTCACATTCAGAGCAGTCACACAGTTCATTTCGATCATTTAAAACTTACATATCAATTATAAATACAATGCACATGAGATTCACTTCTAATTATTACTTTGTTGTAACCGAGTGTCTTTTTACTGGCCCATATCCCTTGTAGATGCTGGGCTTGTTTCAGATATTGTCCTATATCCCTTAGTGGATAGCAGGTATATTAACAAATGGACCAGAGGCTCCTACCACATTCTAAACTTTAAGCTCTTTTTCAGTGGCTACTTCGGTCATAACAGCCTTTATGTTGTCATGCATTCATGTAATGAAATGCATCACATTCACATATATTCAATCAGTCACTTGATTTTAGTTTCACATTCAAATTCACATTTATCATCGGACCTTGGTCCGACATTCAATAATAATGTTAAGTATCAGTTATTTCGCCAAATTCACAAACAAGGAGCACTTTCAATATATTATTCATGCATCAAATGCCTCGGACATTCAATGTCCAGAATCAACACAATCACATTCACATAATAATTCAATACATAATTTAAAACAAACAATTAATCAAGTGAGACCATCTAGGTCACTCACAGTTTGCTCCAGATAGCTATTGCCTCGAAGTTTCGGTAATGTCTGGATATTGTCGCTTTAATTGCTCTGACAGCATGTGTCGAGCGCACTACAAAATTTACTTGACTCTGCACACTAAAATTTGTAGTTGTGGTAAGTTGGGATCGAATCCATAGGGAATGTTCGGTTAATTTTCGGAATGAAATTAATTGATGCACGAAAAATAAAGGGGGTTTTTGGTTTTAAAACAATTTAGAAAATTAAAGTAAAAGTAAACTATCGAAAATAAATTAAAACAAATAATAAAAAATGTGGAAAGTGTCAAGTATAGGTAAGGTTCGGTTCTATGGTCAATCTTGGCCTAAGCACAATCAAGCATATTCCTTCATTCTAAGTCTTTACGAAATTTTTCGAACTATTGATCTGAGACTAATAGAACGTTTTACAAATCTTGGTTTTTCCTTAGGTTGTATTTAACCAAGATACGATCATTGATTAAATCTAACTATCGAATAACCTAAGATACGATCTCTAGATTCAATTTGGCAATCGCATTATAAATTGAAAAACGATCAATATAGGCAGCAACCTTACACGTTCGGGTTATCTAACTTAAGTTATGTTGTTCATAATGATTAACGATCGTTAGATGCTACTCACAAATATCAAAATTAACAATTACATATTACAATCAATATTTTAGCAGTAGGTTCGGAATAAAACGATCAAAATGATATATCAAGATCACTAATTCCAAAACCATTAAAGTCAATACCAACAACACAACAATCCAAACATATCACAACTTTAAAATGACAAAAATAGCTTAACCGTGACTTGGCGTCGATATCTCCGTTGAACCGGTATCGGAAAGTTAGCCAGTTATCTCCATTTTCATGCTCCAAAAATAGGTCATAAATACCATGTAAAACTAATGCTCACGGTGGACAATAAAAATGGTTAAGAATTTTTCCAGTTCCACCGACTCACTTTACTGCTCTTACTCTATTTTTTTGAAGCCTCTTTTGATTTGTTCTTCGGCCCTTACTATCTATTTGTGTGTCTCACTGTAGCAGTTGATGTGAGGAATAAATGTTAGCAGCTCCTTGCGCTGACCCTGTTCCTCTCATCTTTTGCGCCAGCTTCAAGTCTCCAGTAGCTCCCTATAACAATCAACAGCTCTCCACGTTTAATGCTTCATTCTTGTCTCATGTGCCACCCCTGTTCATTGCTCCATGTTGCTGCTGCTCTTTAATGTCCCCTGTTCATGACAAGATAAATAAAGCCACATCAGTTTCCTAAAACCCTTTCAGCCTTTAAAACTCTTATTGCGCCGACAACTCCTCCTAAAAAGACAAAAAGAAAAACGTTTTAGTGCTTTGCTTCTTGTCTCCCTTGTACCCTACACCGGCACACCCCCTAGCAAATTGATTTTGACAATTTTTTTCAAAACGTTAAAACCCTTCTGCCTCTTTGTGTCTGCCGACACTGTGGAGTGATAAGTCAATTAAAAACTTCTCCCTTTAAAACTTTTATGTGCCGGTGCTCCCTCCTATGTGTTGTCTTGACTTTTCAATTTAAAACCTCACTAAAACCGTTGGCTCTCCTCTCACGCACCACCTGTTGCGTTTTTGTGTTACCCACGCCTAGCATGTGTCGTCTGCGTGCTCTCCTTTCTTATGCGTGATTGTTAATTAATTTAATTCCAACTCCAAAAATCCCTGCTGCTCTAACGCTATTGGGTCCCCCTTGGCTGTTTTTGCACCTACTCTCCCATTTAATTGCTGCCTCATGGAGTCACGCTACTTACAGTCTCTTTGTTGCGTTCTCTTACTGATTGTTTACGCCTGGGATGCTGCCTTCGATGATTTAGTTTGCTCCCCTCTGCATTGTTTTCGTTTTGGCCTCCCATTTATCTCATTTAATTTTGCTGTACGTGGCGTCTACCTATGGCTTCTCATTTTTCAATTTATTCTCCTCTGTTGCGTGATGCCTCTTGTGATTTTAATGGACCATTTAATTGCCACACTATGCCTCTATGTTTTATTCCTATTGCTTCTCCTCTGTGCAGTGAAAATTGCGTGGTTTTAAAATCCTCCTGTAGCTAATTCGTGGGACCCTCCAATGTAGCCTGTTAATTAATTTGTTGCCACGTTTTTATTCCTTGTCTTGCTGTTGTTATATCGTCTACTGTTGCTTGCTCCTTTGACCATTAAAAAAACTGCAACAACTTAAAGCCTCTATTGTGCTCCTTCGGCTGTGCGTGATGATTTTTGTCTTAATGCCTTAAGTAGCCAAAAAAGATGACGCCACCTTGTTCTCCACCTTTAATGCTCATTTGATTAGACAATTAAAATATATCTTGCTCCCACTTCTCTCCAACCTAGTAGTCAACACAAATTGAAGCCAAATTAAGTAATTTATCATGAAAATAGGATTGAAATCACATATAAATGTATAGAAAAATATAAGAAAATTTAATCCTATCATGCTCTTCTATATCATGCAATACACATTTACACACATCACAATTTTCCACAATTATATAAGTACTCATCTATGCAAAATTGTGTATATAGATTATGTACGATGCATGCTCAATGACAATCCCGGGTATATTTCCTTATTTTTATCTAATGATCATTCATACGTTAAAACTCATATATGTCTAATTTGAACTTAAATTTACACCTCAATAATACAAACTTATTCTAAGTTCATTACTTAATCATACACTAAGGTTCATGGCTCAATACACTTGATTCTTATAACTTCATCAATCAATCATTTAGCAGTCCTTTTTTAATGAATTCAGATGATCATAAAATTTGGTGGAGAGGAGGGACAATGTGTGAGAGTTTGTGGTTCAAATTTCAAGTCAATCAGAGGTCCAAAGAAGAAGTTATGGTCAAAAGAGTTAAGGGTGTTTAAAACTGTCAAAAAGCATTGTACCTCACTGTCACGGTGCACGATTATGCATTTCCTGTTGATTCCTCTCTATGACGATCATGCTTATGCACAATCGTGCTCAACCTGACGTTTCCTCTCTGTCATGATTGTCCTTGTGTAGGACCGTGCACTACCTGATGGCTTTTCTCAAAATAGATTTTTGGTTCAATTTTACATGGCCATTTTTACAAGAAAAAAATATCTAGGCAATACTTTCTTCTAAATAAGTGTTCCCATATGTCTTAAGTTTCTAATGACACCAATTTCATATAGTTTGGTTCAGTATTCTATAAGTTAAACCTAAAATACTATAGACTGTTCCCAAACTGTGGCAACACATTGTACTCAACTTTAAGCCAAATTTTGAAACCCTTAAAGATAGAATTCCAATTTGATTCCTTCATGAAAAATATAGCCATATGTCTCTAGTTCAATCTAAACTTAACATCATCCCATTTGGATATGTATAGATCAAGATATGGCTGAAATAGATATGCATGTTTAGTGAAAACACTCCATCTAACATATTCCAGCACATTTCATCACAATTTTCATCCTAGTTCATCTCTTTTGCTTAGTCTATCATTTCTAGCTTATGTCTTCATTATTTCCTCTTCATTCCCACTTCCATTTCAGCTCAATTTCAATCATAAACAAATCATATTCTATGTTTGATCATAACACCAAAAACATAACATCTACATTCATATATATTCATCACTAAATTTCTGCACATGCTTAACTCTAATCTCACATTCATTTCACTTCTAACTATAACCTTAATTTATCTCATTACAAAACACCATAGTACTCTTTTTTATTAACTCTAAACCCATGTTAATTCATCGCCAGAACACCCAAAGAGATCCAAAACATTGAAAATAGAAGATGAAGCATCCATTTACCTATCAAATTTTTCTGCACCTTTTTCCTACACCATTTTCAATGATCTTCCTATTTCAAATTCATCTATACAACAACTTATGAAATATTAATCATCATAAACACAAAAACAAGACACCAATGTGTTCATTCCTTTACGCACATTCCAACATATATAAAACACCATTTTATGAACATTTAACCTCTAACTATCATTATACATGTTTCATTCAACAAATCATGAAGAACTATATGATACTTGGTAAAACTCCAAACTCTTCAAAATCACGTGAACCCTAGCTTTCCATGGCTCACACGATCATCAACATTCAAGGGTGGTAGGGTTGGATCTTCTCGTAGCAAATTAAGAAGACAATAAAATGATAGTAACAAAGAAGGGTGAGAGCAAGGCTTACATTGATAGGGAAAAAAAGAGAGGTTCATAGGTGAAGAAGATCGAAGAAGATGAGAAGAGATATTAAAAAGAGATGAAGTAATTGATAAAGTGAAAGACCAATTAAAGAGAAGATATTCCTTCACTTGGGGGAGTTTCGTGGGTTAAGGTATAGGGTCAGGCAAGTGACATTTCTTATAGTCTCTCCTTGGTCTTTTATTTAATTAATCCATTTGTCTCCAATTTCTACTCCAATTGTCTCCCAATTTTCAATGACATATGTCATTTATAAAAATTTCATCTGCCATTTAACTCTTATTTCTACTACCACTTATCAATTATTTTGCCACTTGGCATTTTTTCTTGTCCAAAAATACTCATAATTTTAGAAAATATTCCAAATTACACCAAAAATTCTAAATCAATAATTATACTTTCCAAAACAATTTTCAATACATAAAATCCACAATTCTCAATATAATCACATTTATAAATCAAGTATACCCAAAAAATGTCAATGAATGCATGTACAATCATTTTAATGTGTGCAATAATTAATATTCACATATGTGTATGTTATATTATGCATAAGCATGAAATGCACTTTCTAACTTCTTAATAATCTCCCATATACATTATTCTAGGGTTCTAACCCTTAACATGGTATAACAGGATGTTACATCGGAACTTTAGGAATTGCACAGTGCTTACCATCTTGGTCATCTTCTCGAGGACTATCAGCTTGTCAATGGCATTATATTATTCAAGGGCAAACTCTTCTTAGCTTCAGATTCTCCCCTTTGAAACATTCTCCTCTATGAGTTCCACACTACTAAGCTCGGCAGACATGCTAGTATTCTAAAGACGTATATACAAATTAGCTAGAATTTTTGGTGGCCTAAGCTTTGGAAGGACATTATTGCTTTTATCAAAGAGTGTCTAACGTGTCAGTAGGTGAAATACTGCACTACCACACCAGCTGGTCTTTTGCAAGCATTACCCCCTCTAAGCCATGTATGGGAGGACTTAACCATAGATTTCATTATGGGATTGCCTCTGACCAAAGGTTTGATTGTCATAGTGGTAATGGTTAATAGATTGATGAACATTGCTCACTTCACTGCCCTACCTAGTTCCTTTAATGCTTCAACAGTCGCAAAGAAATTCGTCGATAGGATTGTTTGTCTTTATGGCTTTCTGAAATCAATCACCACTGATTGAGACACACTTTTTGTGAATCAGTTATGGGCCAAATTATTTGCTCTTAGTGGCATTACTCTTCAACGATCCACCACCTATCACCCACAGACAGATGGCCAATTGGAAGTTGTCAACCAAACACTCCAACAATACCTTTGTTGTTTTATGCGTGAATTTTCCCATAAGTGACTGCAGTATTTACCATGGGCAGAATTCTGGTACAATGCCACCTATCATACATCCATCGGGATGTCATCATTTAGGGCTCTCTCTATGCCTACGAAGCGCAACATTTTCCCACGTATATACTAGGCACCACCAATGTTGAGTCCTTGGACACTTAATTAGAACATCGTAATTGTTAAGTCAAATGACTTTACGAGTTTAATAATTTTGATGATAAAACAAGAAGAAATCAGACGATGAAAAGCAGACGGAGAATAGCTAAGTAAAAATCAGACGGAAGAAATCAGACGATGAAAAGCAGACGGAGAATAGCTAAGTAAAAATCAGACGGAAAAAATCAGATGATGAAAAGCAGACGGAGAATAGCTAAGTAAAAATCAGACTGAAGAAACCAGACGATGAAAAGCAGACGGAGAATAGCTAAGTAAAAATCAGACAGAAGAAATCAGACGATGAAAAGCAGACTGAAGCGAAAGCAGACGGAAGCAAAAGCAAACGGAAGCTAAAGCAGACGGAAGCGAAAGTAGGCGGAAGCGAAAGCAGACGGAAGCAAAAGCAGACAAAGGCGTCAGTCTGAATTAGAAGACTCAACTGAATAACCGTTTCTTTAAAAATTCAAGAAGCAGTTATCAAGAAGCAGTTGAAGACGAAAACTATAAATAAGAGGTCGGAGTCGAGAAAGAGATACACACATATATAGAAAAAGATACATACACGCACATACGAAGAAGAAATTATTACGAAAAAGCTCTGTGCGGAATTACTGAAAGTTTATTTTGTCATTTGTATCAAGTTCGAAATGTTGTTTGTGATACAGATAGCCTGAAGAGGCTAAGAGTAAAAGAATACTTGATGTAGTGAGACCTGAAGAGGCTCGGTGAAAAGAATACTTGTAAACTTTGAAGAGATAGTGAAATCTTAGATAGACATTTGAGGACTGGACGTAGCCCACGGTTTGGGGTGAACAAGTATAAAAATTACTGTGTCAAACTTTCTAAACTCTCTTACTCTTATATCGTGATTTTTTACATTACTTGCCTAAATAAGTGATTGGAAAATCATTCTTAATCGTGGTAATATTAGTTCTAATAAACAAACTAGTTTTGAAAAGAGTTTTAAAAAGGGGTAAACGAAAGTTTG
>JANVCL010000007.1:8342115-8354263 GCA_026546855.1 Erythroxylum incrassatum
CCATTGTTGGAATAATATTGGAAATGAAGACCAGACTGCACTGGATTTGCTACGCACCACAAATGCCTATGTCTAAAATCTTAATCACATATTGGCTTACTTTATTCTATACTTCATTATAAATTTGCACCCCCACACCCCACCCACCATATTTTTAATGTAAGATGCACATCTGGTAATAAAAATATTAAATTATGATTTAAATTGAATGTTTATAATATGTTGATTTTTTAATGCATGGTTGGAAACATTTAAGTTTAAATTAAATTTAGTATATGTTTGGTTAGGTGGATATTAATGGAATTAAATGTAATGTAATATTATTTCATTGTTTGTGATAATTTATAGTGGAATGGAATAAAATAGGATGGGAAGAAGAGAGTTTCATATTAAATCTCATTTTATCATAAACAGTAAAAATACATTATTTCCAAATTTGGAGATTTAGGATGGTCTGTAAAATGATACATAATATTTCACTACATTATATTATGGTTCTTTCTTCCGAATAACATTTTAATATATTATATTATGAACATTTCCATCCTTTCCAAACAACAATTTTCTAATATTACATCTATTTATATTCCATTTCATTATAAACTATTATATTCCATTAAAAACCTTACGTCCAACCAAACATGACCTTAGTAAAAAGATTATAATCTAATTTAATCCTTCTATTTAGGTCTCTAAGACTAAAAGCAACAAAAAATTTTCAAACTTTTGTATATCCAAGAATTAATAGACACTATGACATACTTTAACATTCATAACTCCAATATTTATGTGCATTCAATTTTAGAGAGGGCAAACTATAGAGCAATTGGTAGTGTTGTTCTTTTGTAACCAAAAGGTTACAATTGATGATTGATGATGAGATGACGCTTTTGATCATAACAAATTATCCTGGCTTTGCTTCTCCAAGACTCGCAAAAGTTCATTCCAATTCTAACCTCAAAAAGCTCTTCTTTTTATAACTCAGAATAAAATTTGATAATAAGATTTGTTTAGTGAGAGAGAGTAGCTTGCATAAAATCCCTCGAGAGTTTTATAAACTTACGCGGTTATAAGATTTTGGATAAACTTACATGGTTATTGTCTAAAAGAGAAATTAGAGATTCACATTTTTCAAATTTTCCAAACATTGTCACCCATATGAGACTGCTGTCAATTAGGATGCACAACTCACAATTAAGCCCATAAAAATATATTAAAAATTTAAGATAGAATTATTTGATGAAATCTTAACAGGCTAATAAATTAGGACTTAAAATAAATATTTTAAAAACATTAGCATTCATTGTTAAATATTTCAAGATGTTTAGATCTAAATTAAATTCTTACAAAAATGTTAAGGTTTAAATTGACCATTTTGCCTAATATCTATGTATAAGAACTCTTCATTTTTAACCCATAATAACTCCTCTTGCTTATTAACATCTTAATAATCTTATTTTGAGGAGCATTCTATTCCAACAAATGGTAGACCAAACTGCATTGGATTTGCTACGCGCAATGAAGTATAGAATAAAGTAAGCCAGTATGGATTAAGTCTTAATCCATACTGGCTTACTTTATTCTATACTTCATTATAAGTTTATATATCTGCCATATTTTTTTAGTTTTTCCTCTCTCTTTTTTTCCTTATAACTCATGTAGGTGTAAACTCTCCCAAAAGTTTTCATGTTAGAACCCAATTAAAAGAAAACATTATAGGAAACATGTTCATTTTTAGAATAATAAGAAATGAAAGCATTCATCTAACATTATCTGTCTGAAAAATATATATTTTTAATCTTTTCAACCATATTTTTAATGTAACATAAACGTCTGGTAATAAAAATATTAAATTATGATTTAAATTAAATGTTTATAATATCTTGATTTTTTAATGGTTTGAAACATTTAAGTTTAAATTAAATTTAGTCTATGTTTGGTTAAGTAGGTATTAATGGAATGGAATGTAATGTAATATAATTACATCGTTTGAGATGAGAGTTTATAATGAAATGAAATGAAATAGGATAGGCAAATGAAGGTTTCACATTACATCTCATTTCATCTTAAACAATAAAAATAAGTTACTTCCAATTTGGGGGATTTAGGATGGTATGTAAAATGATAAACAATATTTTACAATATTACATTATGGATCCTTCTTCCGAACAACATTTTACTATATTATATTATGAACCCTCTCATCCTTTCCAAATATCAAGTTTCTAATATTACATCTATTTACATTCTATTTCATTATAAATTATGTTATTTTATTAAAAACCTTATGTCCAACCAAACATGACCTTAGTAAAAATATTATAATCTAATTTGATGCATTAGCCCAGTTGCTTAAAGTAAAAAGGATTGGATATCTTACTAGATAGTTTTCTACCATAAAAGTCAAATAATATAGGAGGATGATATGAGTGACTTTAAATGCAAATAAAGTTTATAGTTAGATGAGTTTCCATTCACTACAGAGTAATACACGATCCAGTTAGATGCTCTTTATTAACTCCTGCTCCCCTAAACGAAGTAAACTTTAGTCTTAAAGTCTCATGTCTAGTAAGCATAATTGAGAAATCTTGCTTTAAAATTGAGTCCACTTTCTTAACACATTGTTTGGTCATCCTCTTTTCTCATTCCATAAAGATTATGTGTTAGATCACCAATAACACCAAACCATATTTTCGTTGATAACACAACTCTTCTTTCTTTTTTAGCTGGCAAAGTCATGATTAGGTAGCCAATAGAAATCATTTGTACATTGAAATTGTAACTACCCCATAATACTCAAATGCCTTTACTCCTTCCTTTTAGGGTTGATTCAAATCATATGCACGTCCAAATCATAACTACTAGCTAGCAAAGTCATGCTTTGGGGCTAGTCCTTCACTTATCATTGTATGAACTTGCTTTTCCTATTCGTTGAGATTGAATACACTTAAAAGTGATTGGAGATTTCCTATAACAAAAAATAAAAATACATAACTTAGTTTTAGCCTATAAGCATTATTAGGTGGGTGTGATGCTTACCTTCCTTCAAGAGCAAGATTCCTTTATAGTATTAAAGGTGTCAAGTATGGGGAGCAAGCAGGTCCACATACACAACTTGACTTGGTATTATAAGGAGAGAGGTAAAAGCATGATATTTGGTGGTTCATCCAGGCCAAGGTCCTTGCTTAAAACCTGGGCATGATCCTATGGTTAGAGTATTATCATAAGTAATTGTTTTTTAGATCCCACTTTAATAGTAAGATATAGATACCATTTGTCCTAACAGATCTGGAGAAAGTGTGTGGCTTTTTATAGAGTGCACTATCTTCAGTCGTACGCATCATTTCTTAGTTTATAGGAAAGGCTATAGACTTTGCTCTAGATTAATAAGTTTGATATTTTGCTAGGCTTTCATACATTATTATATTATATATTAAACCTTTTGTAGACTTTTTTGGGGTTAGAGTCCTTGAGAAATGGGAAGGTCTCACGATCCTATCCCTTGATTATGTGTTGATCTGTTAAATGTTCTTATATAAACCTAGGGAAGTTCCTTGAGAATGAAGCTCGTCTTACTCAATCATTTGAGGCAAACTTGTAATTTGTGACCTTTATGATACACCTTAAAAGTGTAGTTTGTAGTCTTCTCCATTCTACTTCCTACACTCTATACACCCACCATGTCTTAAACTTTTAGTGATTATAGTAATTGCACTAATACCTTATGCTTGTCATCTATGACGAGGTATAAGGAGTATTTGATATATGTAGTATGCTTAAAGGTGTAAGGGATTAGCTTATAGACCTAGAGTCATTGTCCCGATTTATACTCTTTTGAGGGAAGTAAGAATGGAAGAAGTCTTAGGCTGGCATATTTTGAGAATCTCAATGTCACATTATCCTTCTCAAATACAACCTCGTTAAAGCTTAATAACATTGAAACATTTGAATAATTGAATAAGGCTTTTCTTAAACAAAAGAGTGATGGACAAAGGAAAATATACAAAGATTTATATCCTAGTGGATCTGAATAAAACTTAACAATTTGATACATGTTTTAGTTGAAATGCAAGGTTTATAAAATTTAATGGTGAAGGTATTCACCTTATATGCTTCAAATGCAGTTATAATGGGAACCTAAAGGTTTTAAGTTGTCTTCCTCAAGAAAAGCGCAAGGAATATGATAATGTACAACCTACAAGAATGGGATGAGAGTTTATTTAGTTAAGAAAAATGGGGAAAAACATTAAAACTTGTCATATATGTAATTTAGGTCAAACTATTGGGATTTTATGTTGAACTAATTAAATGTATTATATGTCAAAAGTTGGTCACTAAGGTTTTATCATGTTTCTTATAAACATAGGTTGAATGAATCATCCATTTCATCAACCAAACTGCATAAATTAGGAAAAAAACTTTCTTTTAATTTTGAATCCTTTGATCAATCATATAGAAGTTAAATAGACTGAAATTTACGATAATTAGTGTTTTAAATGAAGTCATAGATAAGAGAAAGTCTTATTTTAACAAAGAGTCACTTAAAATTTTTGGAGCAAAAAAAAGAAGGCAATAAGGGAGATTTCATATGGGAGTAAACTGGATTCATCATGTAATTGACTGAATTACATATTAAAGAAAGGGATCAAGAGGAAACTTTAAGAATCTAGAACATAAGAAGAATCATAGGTATGCTATAATAGAGTTAATGTTTTTGGTATTTTGGTTATTGTATCTAGTTGTAGTTTTTGAATAGTATGGGTAATTTGTATATGTTCATAAAACATTATTATTAATAATAAAATCTTAGATATTGTGAGATTTCACATGAGCACAATATGGTATAGCTTATTTCTTGTATAGTTGTCAGAGAGAGGTTTTTATATTAATTTTATTGTTCTTTCTTTATTAATGTATGCTACATTGTTATAGTTTATGTTTCAGATAAGGAGACCAAGGAGGACTATAGACTTAAATGAGATGTGGAATGATATATATATATAAAGTCGAAAAATAGAAAAGTCTTGTAGTTAGTTTGACATTATTTATTTATTTAAGATTATCATATATTTTTAGTGCTTTCCCTAAAAAATCAATATTTTTTAACTCTGCTTAGCATTACCTAAACACGTCACCTATAAGTATACGAGGTTGCTGTAGTGTATGGTGGACATATCAAGGTTGTTTCACAAGGAAATTAACTGTAATAACTTGATTAAAAACTAGAAATTAAAGAATCAAATTTGAGAAGGCATAAAGGTTCTGAAACTATGAAATAAAAAAAAAAGAATGAATTACACGGAATTAATATAAATCTTTCAAAGATAACTTAGGGTTTACACTTCGATCTAATTTTAAGCCTAAATTTTTTAACTTCCCATTAATATAATATGCAGCTTTATTCTCTCTTATATCAAATTAGCAACTATGAATTTAATAGTTGTTAAATTCATAAACTAGCAATTACTAGCCATTCAAAGTTACAAGTTAAGCAATCCTTAGAACTTATATTTCTAATTCATTCTTAGGATAATTGATTGTTTAGTTCCAATATCAAGTTTCATCTTTCGATTCTTTACTCAATATCTTAAGGTTAATAGGTGGCCAATCTATTAATCTAGCATTCAACTCAACAAAATCAATCCAAGAAAGATATATATTAATGGGAATTATCGAATCAACATATTCACTTAAATCTAGATGCAAAACCTAGGAAGAGTAATTGAGCTTATCATTAAAGTAAAAGTAATAATCATATCAATTGAATCAAACTAGTAAATTTCATTGTATCAGGAAGAAATTAAAATAAGAAAAATTTGTAAGCCCAAAAAAATAGAGAACAAAATAACCCTTGAATAATGGCTGAGAGTGAAACTCTCATTCACTTTCTCTAGCTCTCAATCAATGTTGATGACAAAACTCCATTGATTCTCCCTCTACAACTCTCTTTATGTCTCGATACTTCTCTCCTCTTTTTGACCTTTATTTTGTCCTCTTAGGTCATGATCTCTTCACATAAGTTGTAGTTCCGCCTCCCAACTTTCCAACAGATCCTCTTTTGCTTAAAACAAAGCACTGTAATTAAAGCTATGGGGCAAAAATCAAGGAAAGGTCAGACGAGATTGGGACAAATTTTGTGTCCCATTCTCAACCTTTTTATCTCCTAAAAAAAGAACTTTTAGGGCTCAATTTTTACATAGGCAAGATGTTAGCTTGAATTTGAGCCTTTAAATCACCTTATTCGGATCTTATAAGCTTCAAATATGCCCATGTAAAGTTCTAGTGGTTAGGGTGCCAATTTTGCCCAAATAAGTTTTACTTTGAACAAATGATTGCTGGTCCAAATGACTTCGAACAACTACATATTTGGGCTTCCTTAAAATCTTGAGATGTCCTCTAAATATTCTCTTACCTTTTTAAAGTCTTCTCCTCAAGTCCTTAATGCTCAACCTAAACACAAACACCTAAGAGCAATCTTGAACAAACATAATAGAAAAGACTAAAAAATGAACAAGAACTATTCGAAACCTAAAGCAAAATGCATTATAACAAATATTACTTATTATATATAGATTATTACTTAAAAGAGTTAACGATGAGACATTTTTTTGTGCTTTTAATCTTGGTGTACATTAGCATTATAATTTTACACAAGTTATTTAAGCCTTAAACTAATGACAAGGATTATGTTTTGAGCCTTACCATTGAGAGACATTTGTTAAGGGTTTAATTTAACAATTTCTACAAAACTATTTAATGATAATTTAAATTTAGAAAATTTTATTTGTGTATAACTTGTCTTATATGTTAGAATTTAGTAAATATGTTTATTGTACACGTTTATTATAATTTTAATTATAACTTTAGCTATTGATGTCAGCTATAATTGATTCAAGAGGAATCCAAAATTTATTAGAAAAGTTTAAAAATAATTAAAGACAACCAGACGTACATAACGTACCATAAATATGCCATTGGTTGATTGATCCACCGTTGCATATTGATGGGCTTAAGATCAAGATCATGCAAATTGAGCACGAATAAAACATTCAATACAAAGACAAACAAAATTATTCGAGGCACGATACTAAGCCATTACTCTTTGGCCATTCATTCGTGAAGTTTCGCATTGAAAAACAAACATACACACACACGTACATCAACTCAGGAAACAACTAGCTACAGTCGTGAAATCTATTCCCGCCACAAATATGGTATTTCACATCCCATCAACAAAATTTGATGGCCAAGAAGAATATGGTAAGTTGAGATATTATGAGTTCAGAAATGCAAAGAATCCGTGAATTTCTCTACTTAACGGTAATGCGATTAGCTTTAGGCCACCATATCATAATGACAATAAGTGAGTTGGAACATATTCTTTATGCTCCTCAACTGACGTTTTACGTAAGTATGCTCTGATGATCCGCATTCTGGAGGGTTCTTCCCAAAGTTATGAATACTGTATCAGGTTTGGTATTGGGTTGAGTTCAGGAACGAAATTATACTGGTATCGATTAGTACCGGGTACTGTTTTAGAAATTTTTTTAAATTTATGAAATAGTCCCTAAAATTTTTAAAAATTACAAAATAATCTATATTAGTATATTATATAGTTGTACTGTATAATTTACTAATTTACTATTTACATCAACTATGCTTTTAAAAATCTTAATAGTAAATAATAATGACAATTAATATGAAATAACAATAATTTTATCATATAAATAATAAACACAATTAATATAAATAAAAACAATTATCATTGTACAATTATAAAATTAAGAATAATACAAAGTATTTAAAATATTACCATAATACAAAAATATTTTTAAATTTATAAAATTGACACTGATTTTTTTTTAAATTACAAAATAGTTCATTGTCATATTGTAAAGTTGTAGACTATTTAATTTAGTTTTTTGTTTATATCTTATTCATTTTAGTTTATATATATATCTTTATTATATTTTAATTATTTCTATATATAATAATTATCAATATATAATATATATCTATATATAATAATTATCTATTATAATAATTAATTGTAAAATAATTCAAAATTTTGAATTTTAAATTATTTTTTAGAATTGTTATTTTTTCACATTCCATTTCATTTTACATGTAATTAGACATATTCATATCATTTATTGGGCAAATTTATTACCTTTGTTTGGATCAAATTACGTAACTTAACTGATAAATTATTAAAAAACTGAAAATACAATTAATAGTTGTCCAATATTATAGAGAAAAACAAAATTGTCCAACATGCCCCTTAAAGTGCATATGAAAGTTTGTCAGTTACCTTGTATGCCACTTTTTGGACAAGGAACAAATTTCACTTTGAGATAATGGCATGAATATAGAACAAACTTTAATTACTGAAAAATAGAAACCCTATTTGCAATGGTGGGTGGAATAATACCTGAATCTCATTCCGTTCTTATTCTATCCGGTTGCTGAATGAGCCAAAACACAAACTAAAATTTGAAAGGTACATTACGTTTCCATACACTCATACAAATTAAACTTTCTGTCACAACT
This sequence comes from Erythroxylum incrassatum, assembly GCA_026546855.1. Lineage (NCBI taxonomy): Eukaryota > Viridiplantae > Streptophyta > Magnoliopsida > Malpighiales > Erythroxylaceae > Erythroxylum > Erythroxylum incrassatum. The sequence goes on from JANVCL010000007.1 coordinate 8,350,666, forward strand.
TCAAGAATCCACAGCATAAAAAATGGACCCATCAAGCTTTCTTTACCACTACATTAAACAATAGAATAAATCTTCCTTTTTCAATGCACAGCATGATATAAATAGAGAACCTAGATTACCAAGTTCAAAGCAGTGAAAGAAATAAGAGTAAGGTCTTCTGTATCATTTCGAAACCGTTGACGTATAAGAAACAGAAAGATGATAGGCTGGGAAGATATTTACAAGGTGGTGGTGGCTATGGTACCACTTTATGTAGCATTGATGCTAGGGTATGGCTCTGTTAGGTGGTGGAAAATATTCACACCTGAACAGTGTGGTGCTATCAACCGATTAGTTTGCTATTTCACTCTCCCACTTTTCACCTTCGAGTTCACTGCCCATGTCGATCCTTTCAACATGAACTATCGATTTATAGGCGGTGATGCCATATCCAAGGTCATCATTGTGATAGTGTTGGCCTTGTGGGCTAAGTGTAGTAGCAAAGGAAGCTATTGTTGGTCAATTACAAGCTTCTCTTTGTCCACTTTAACCAATGCTCTTGTTGTTGGTGTACCTCTAATAAAAGCCATGTATGGTCAAATGGCCGTTGATCTTGTAGTTCAAGCTTCGGTCATTCAAGCTATAATATGGCTAACTCTTTTGCTGTTCGTACTCGAATTTCGACAAACAGGACTTGACATATCTTCCACTGATTCAAAAACTGAGCCTTCAGGGAAGGACTTAGAGGGAAGCCTAAATGATATGGCAAGCACTGCGCCTTTCTGGCCCTTGATGAAGGTTGTGTGGTTCAAACTGGCAATGAATCCTAATTCATATGCTTGCATTATTGGCCTTGTCTGGGCTTTTATATCAAAAAGGCATGTCACCAAATGGAATTTTATTTTTAGATTTCCCCTGTAATTATTGCTATAAACTGCAGATCCCATATAAATTTTTATCGAACCTAACTTTTGTCTTTTGCTTTCTCCGTAATAACTTTCAGGTGTCACATTGAAATGCCGAGTATTATGGAGGGTTCAATATTGATTATGTCAAGAGCTGGTACAGGAACTGCCATGTTCAGCATGGGTGAGTTTCATTTCATCTCTTATTTCTGGTTATCTACCTGCTTTCATTACAATGCTTATTATTCTGTCACAACAAAATCAAAATGGTATACGCACAATTATTATATTTAGTTGAAAAAATATACTAGATATTTATTTCTTTCAATCATAATTTAATTGAAAAAGAAAGATAAAATATAGTGTATTAAGAATGATATATTTTCTAAATTTGTAAAAAAATAAAAAATATATAAATAAATTTAAATCAGATTAAATTTAAAATGAGATAAAATCATAATATAAATAATAACATTTTATTAAAAATAAAATAAATGCAATCTCAATTGCAAACCATCTATATAATATGTATCACTACTGTTGTCATTTTGAATAGTTCTGCATGAGTGATGATAAATTATAAAAATGATACAACAACAACAATAACAATAAAAATCGCTCAGTAAAACTTTCACTCAAATGTAGAGTCTGAAGAGGTCCTATAGTACACAACCTTACCTATAAATAATAGAAAGGTTATTTATGATAGACCCATTGATATATATATATAATATAAAGAAAAGTGTTACAATAAAATTATTCAAATATACTATATTCAATTAGGTAGAACGGATAAAATTTTACAAAATTTTGATTCTCAATCAAATAACAAATTTTAATTTAAGCAATTTATTAATTTTTTTTGTTAAATTAACTATAAACAAGTATCTATAACCTATAAATATTCACATAATATTATTAGTCTTATTAGTTTGTAGTATTTCTCTTAAATTTAATGATTGTTATAGTTTAACATATTATTCTTATTTTTTGGAATTATATTATCTATTTGTTAAAGTAACCTAATCATGTCTTCGCTTAAAAATATTTTAGTTCATTTTTATATTATTTATATGAATGTCAAAAAAATTACACGTAAAAGGTATAACAGTATTTAAACTATAAATATAACTTATATTATAATTATGTGAATTGAATTTTAAGATGTAATAGAGTTTAGAGTTTAAAATATAATTATTTAAATTGAATTCTGGAGATGTAAACTTAAAATTTGATATTTTAAAGTTCACATAGCAATAGAAATTTAAAAGTAAATTAACAATTCATTTTAATTAATATATCTAACAATCAATTCTTTTTAGGAGGAGAATCCAAAATCATATTTTTGGCATTAAATACTAATTTTAATTGGTAATTAAATCTTAAAGGGATTTCTTGTTAATTAGAAAATCTTAAGCCTAAGATATTTAAGTGAATATGCATTTATCATTCATAATAATTATGTAAAATAAAAACTTGTAAACTTAAAATAAATCTTACAATAGGGGCCTTTAAAAGGATTATATTTTTAATTAATTTCACTAATATGAAAAAATTGGTTACTATGTATTTAATGGATTTTAGAAAAAGGCAAAACAAGAGTGTTTATATGTATATGTATTCAAGATTGTTAAATCATTGGATCGAACATTCGGTAAAATATACAGATGAACACATTCTATAACCATTATCTGATTTTGATATTCAACATTGTATCAAAGAGGTCTTAGACTATTCACACTGAAAAAATATATTACTAAAAAATTAATTAGTAACGTTAATGTCGTGCAGGGATCTTCATGGCTCTGCAGGAGAAGGTGTTTGCCTGCGGCGCAAGCTTGACAGTGATAGGGATGGTGTTAAGATTCATAGCCGGGCCAGCAGCTATGGCTATTGGTTCTATTGCCGTGGGTTTGCATGGTGACGTTTTACGAGTTGCCATTATTCAGGTCAATTACCAAACTAATAACATTTACTTATTACAAGCAATTGTGTTTGTATCAATTACAACCCAACCATAACTAACTTCAAATTATATGTCATATAGTATTGATACAATTTTCATTTTTCAGGCTGCTTTGCCACAATCCATAACCTCCTTCATTTACGCTAAAGAATATGGATTGCATGCAGAGGTGCTAAGCACGGCGTAAGTTTATATGTCATCCAGGAACCCATACCCTACATAATAATTTTCCTTGATGGTCGGTTCAACCTAAACTCTTTTCTTTTGTTTTTGTTTGTTCTTTGTAGTGTTATATTCGGAATGCTGGTGTCGCTTCCAATATTAACCGGTTACTATGCAGTTCTAGAGTTCATACCTCTTTGAGACGCAATTTCAGAAAAGGGCAGAGATGGGACTCTTTGTTTTGAACACATCTGTTTTTTCTTTTTTCTTTTTCGGAGACATTATTGTAACTCTGTTACTTTTACTACCTTTACTGTCTTTCTTCATTTTCAATACTTAAAATACCAACTCTCAATGTTTTTAAAATTAGACCGAAGTTAAACCGGTAAGGTAGAATATTTAAGGCTTAAAAGGTTCAACTGGTATTAAACCAATATAAAATCGGATAATTACATGTTCAACTTAAAATAAGATACCATCACTTTAATATTAAGATAACATGTCTATAATAAAACCTCTATAAATGAATATTTTTGGGACCTGAAAAATTATTATCTTATACGGGGTTATTAATTTATCGATAAAT
>JANVCL010000007.1:8358183-8369044 GCA_026546855.1 Erythroxylum incrassatum
ATAGGGAACCAGTTTAAGCACAAAAATCACCAATTAGGAGTCAAGAAATGCATTAACAGTTATGAAAATGCAGCCAATTAATAATATAAACTTGCGCTCAATCAATAATACACCTACATCATACCACTATCTAGCTATTGCCATGTTCATATTATAAGCTACTTCTTTACATTGTAAGGTATTACAAATCGAAGGTTGAGATCTAGGAGTTGTTCATAGTGTAAAAAAGTTAGATTCTTCTCTTCTTACATTAGTTGCAATATTACCTTCTTGTTCAATCGAAATACCACATTCAACATTTCTAATATCATCCTGACCACCAAAAAAAGAACTTCCACTACTAATATTGTAGTTCAGTATTTGCCTTTTATCTTTCTCATGCTAATACTCTTTAAGCAAAGTTTTCTTTTTCTATTTCACGCCATTATTAACTTTCTTACAAGGCTCCATATCACCTTTAATCCTAGCTAAACACTTCCTTAATCTGGTGATTCCCCCTCCTTTCAAATGCTTATTACAATACAAACAAATAGTATTTCCTTATTGTAAGAACTTATCTAACATAAGCCCAAATTAAATCAACAAATCTTCATGAAGAGGCTAAATTATCAAAAGTACTTGAAGTTTCCTCCATTTATTTGTAAAATAAATAAAATATATGTCAAAATTAAATTAGCAAGTTTATATTCAAAAATAAATTTTTTGTATATAATATCATCATATAACTATAAGCATATCTAGATGGACTCTATCTTACATCTTTCTTTATGATAATGCACATTGTAAAAATGACTTTATTGTAAAAAATGAAAAGAAAAAACTATCAATTAATTATTTACAATTTCACATTATGTTGGGTAATAAGTATACTCTTATAAATCAAATCATATCTTAAAATTCACTTTAAGTGCATATAAAAAGAAAAAAGAAAAATTCACATGGATTATTTTCTACTATATATTTAATTACCCATAAGATAGGATACTTAATATGCATCTGTAAGTTTGTTATCATGTTGCAAATATTCCTTTCCAAAGTTTAATTTTTTGTATATGTAATGTTATTTTCTTAATGACAACAATAAACAAAATTGGAATGCAAAAATTTTATTTTTAACTTAGTTTCATATATTAATGATTTAATTATATATTAAATATTATGTTTAAACAATTAATCTGTTGGGATAGCCATGGATTCATGCATCATATGCATAACAAGGCAATGGAAGTGTCAAAATTTAAATTCCAACCCCGCAACATCCCCAAAAATCCAGAATCTTAGATGCATGCATACATAGATTATAAGAACATGAAATTTCAGCACATGTACCTTTGATAATGCTCCTCCTTTCTTTAATCTTCTCCTTGTTTGGGTTGTAGCAAACCCCAAATACCTTCCTTGATCATTAGAATACACAAAGATGAAGAGAAGCAGTGTGTAAGGGTAGTGACTAAACAAGATGAGTTCAAGTAGATGCTCAAATGGAGAGATAGATCAAGATTATGTTACATGCAATTAGATTCACGTAACAATTGCATAAATTGCATGAACAAGACTCAAGACCACTTCTTTCTAACTCTAGAACCCTTCTGGACCCCTTATCCTCTCACTTAAGTGTATTTTTAACTTATTATTTTATATGTACATAAGTGAAGAACTCACTCAGGCATCATTTATCGTGTCTTCGGTCACGATCGTGGCCTGACCTACTTTAGTGAGAGCCATGCACACATTGTTTTTCCTCCGATCTTTTATACGTGTGACCCTAAGGGTTTCAGTTATTTTGGGCACTTGAATTAACTCTTAATCTGAGCAAATCATGGATGGTTTCATGCCACTTGAATTAGTTCTTAATTCAAGCAAATTATGAGGGGTTTAATGATGCTAATTTATCGAAATATAAGTGGATTAACACATGAACTCTTTGATAGTTAATTATCCAACTTACAAACCTTTCTATAGACAATTACCATGTAATTCGTCCCTTCACCATTCTATACCCCATTTAGTTCAAAGTATGAGCTATGTATCAACTCCCACTAGATTGACTACGTCACATCTAGTCTAGTGATGTTAGTTCTTTTCCTAAGATCTCATTACTCTATATGTCATTGAAGACTCTCTTCATGACACATAATTGCTCTGGCCAGAGACTCCCAAGTAATGACTCCGACAAGAGGTCGTGACTATCATCTTCTTCTATCAAGAGTGGTGAATCCTTCATTAACTACCCAATTACTTTCAAATAACAATAGTTGTACCTATTATGTCATGTTGCTTTCTTTTAAGACATCAAATAACAAATAATTAGTAGTGGCATTACTTTGTTATTATCAAATTATGGATTGTAACCTCTTTTATTATGATGACTACATGTTTGAAATTAGAAAACAATAATGTTAATCATTTAAGCACATGCAATCTCCCAATATCAAGCAACGTGAATATTTGATCTTCCCCTTCATTCATACACAGTTATAGTTAAACAAAATAAAAGGCAAATATGGTACAATGAAACATTAAAAATCAAAGTTAAATTGTGATGAAAATTTTAAAAATTAAAAATGTACCTTTTAACAAAAATTAAATTTAAAATTTAACTGAAATTATAAAAAATTAGAAACCCTATCATTAGCTTTATTTATCATAATAATTGGAGTACCTGTCTCCTTATGGCCACCATACCCCACACCAACAATAATGTTTTCGATTTTGACTTTAAATACATACGATGGGTGCCATAAGAACAGACATTAGGCTTTACTGATGGACGTGGACACGTGAGTTCAGATAGAGATGGGAGGAAACATTTCAAGCATGTGACTTTCGATCGGCGTACTCTGTTTCGTTTTCGTATTTAAGAGTCTACCGCGTCCAAAATGGGAGAGCCAGCCGACACATTAAGCACTACAGTCACGACTAGAACTACTTGTCGAGCCTTTTAAAGGCATACACAAGCACGAACTTGACTTGTAGAGATGAACACGGCAGAGATGGCTAGTACTCTGTCAGAGTGATTAGAAAGAAAATAAAGAGAGAAGTGCCGTACTTTCCATCAGGTTAGCTCTGTTTTGAAACTTTTGTTTTCTTTCCTTTCCTGTACTGCTTTCCCTATCCCAATTGTGTTTTGTTTCCTCGTTCTTTGAATCTTTTTACCATGTTCTTTCTGAGTACATTCAGCTCATTTATGGAATTTTATTGTCTACTTTATCATTTCATTCCCCCTAGTTTTGTTTTAAGAATCTTACTGGTATATGCTTATAGATTACTGGCAAATTGACTTATATAATTCTCCTCTTCTTTTACGCATTCGCTAAAAGTTGAGAAGGGTGGAAGTATCGTGTGTTGATAGTTGGTGTTCCTTTCCCCTTTTCATTTCCACTTGTTTTAACATCATCAGAGATAGGATCATGTACCTTTTACTTATGCATTTTTTTGGGCAGGAAAGCAAATTCTGGGTTTTTTTCTTCAGAGTCTCTTGTTACTTTCAGCAACTTGGTATATGAATCTTTCTTTTCTCCACGTCGCTTTGCTTTTTTTATTGTCAGCAACTTGGGGTTGGATAGTTACTAGTCTCTTGATTTGAACCTCAGCAAGTTGCGGTGCCCACTTTCTTGAATGTTTCGTTTATATCCAAAAACAGCACTTTCAGCTTTAGGACTTATGGCTAATGCTTTTAAAACGTTGACCAAGATATTGAAACATACACATCTAGAAGGCTCGCAATACGTTCTATTTAAACGAAATTGATTTTGCTTCATGCTGGGTGCGGATAAAATTAAGGGAACAACCACTGTATAGAAAGCGATTAGTTCAACTATATCATAGAGTTGTTTCGAAATAACAAGAATATATATAAATATTTAAATTTCTTGTTTAGAAGACTTGTATCTAGACTAGTGTCATACTTTTCACCAACACCTGTTTGTTTCCTTCTGCTTTTTTGTCTACTGAGTTGGGTTATTATGGTTTGAGTATTTTCATTGCTTGGTTTCTGACGTTTGATCAAGTATGGACAACATTTTTCTCAATGAAACCCGTTTAAGCTATGGCGGGCTGGACGGTGAACAGATCATCTGTTTCAGTTAATTAGTTCTTGCTCTGTTCATCTACTTATTTACATAGAACTTACAAAATTGGAATCCCATTTTTGGCACAGAGAATTGGGTGCCAGACCCGTTTGACCTACAAAATTTTAATTCTTTATGTAGTTGTTGATATGTTGCTTTACAGCTTGAGGATCCCTTTAAAAATCCATACGTCATTTTCGGGGGCGTTGATTTTTGCAACAACTATTTGTTTCTATCTTTAGCCAATAGAACTGGTGGGTAACGCCTTTACTGGTTACCTACCAGAAGAACCTGTCATCTAACTAAAAACCTGTCGGCTAGTTTGATTGGGAAGATAGTCTGGATTTTTGAATGAGGATAATTAGCTTTTCTGCTTTTGCCCCATATGGACTGGGAAGATATTCTTGATTGTAGATTGAGAAAGAAAAAACTTTTATTCTTTTTCCCTATAATTGTTCATACATTGGATGATTGTCTTTGTTTCTTTTTCTAATTAAGTTGTTACCTTTTCAACGAGAACAACTAGTTGAAATTGAAATTTTACTTGTTCACCTCGAACAGTACATTGGCATATAAAAAACTGTTGGTTGGACTTGCATTCTACTGAATCTCAGATTATCTTGAACCAATTGTTCATCAGTTTTGGTTTGGCTGATGTCAAATTATAACTTGTTTAAATCCTGAATGACGAGTTATGGTTGGAGCAGTTCCAATGTAGATAGTAGATGTATTGATTTTTGAGGCTGAATATAGAAACTAATTTTTCAATAATAAGAGAAGCACTGAGACATTTTAAAAAGATAGGGGTTTGTCTCCAGTGCAGATCAATTATCTTCTTGTTGAAGGTGCTTCGTTCTAATGGTTTCACTTTAATGTATACTTTACAAACTTTTGCTTTGATTGGCCTACATCGAAAGGGAAAAAAAAAAGGCCTCTTTAAAACTTGAGTTGCAATACTTGTAGCAAGCAGTAGTACCAGATCTTAGCATTTGATTGCTTTTGGCTGTCCAAAAGATGACCAGTGGACCTTTAATTTTGCAGGTAGAATTTTGCAGTTAGTTCCATTGATCCTACTGATTGTCAAAAGAGCTTGTGAATGAACTACGTTAGTTGGTATCATGGGTTGCTTTCAATCAAAGAGAACTAAAAAAGTACCTGGATATGAAAACCCCACTGTTCTTGCCTCTGAAACACCTTGTGAGTGTTCGTTATAAGTATTCGGACCAATTCATTCTTTCTAGTTCATGGTAGTTTGGTTATGCTTAGCCTCTAGCTAAATATCAGGATATCTCAGCTCCCTTTACTTAAGGCCATTGTTAAATGTTTCAAGACTTTTTGCAGGCAAGAATTTTAGAATGCACAATAGCATCTGGGGATCTAACTTTTATGCAACTGGATTCAAAAAGCATACTGCTTGGCATTGCACTAATATTACAATGCTCAAAAGTTGTAAAAGTAGTCTGAAATTTCAGATTAAGCTTCACTTAGATATTATCTCGTTTCATTTTAGTTATGTCTCTTGGTAAACAATGTTTTAATAGTCTAGGAAATCTATAATTATATGCTTAACAAATATTTTGGATTTGTATCTTCGTTATTACAGTTAGATATTATCTCGTTTCATTTTAGTTATGTCTCTTGGTAAACAATGTGTTAATAGTCTAGGAAATCTATAATTATATGCTTAGCAAATATTTTGGATTTGTATCTTTGTTATTACAGTTAGTATCAGTGAAGTAGAGGCTTTATATGAACTCTTTAAGAAACTAAGCAGTTCAATCATCGACGATGGGCTTATTCACAAGGTTTGTGTAGTGATTTGCGTGTTGCAAGCGTTCACAGAGCTGTCTGTTTGCTGAAAATTTTGGTCAGTCACCAAATATGTATCAAATGTCATTTTGTTGTATGAGCAGGAAGAATTTCAGCTTGCACTCTTCAGAAGCAGAAACAAAAGTAATCTTTTTGCTGACAGAGTGAGTCATAACTGTTTTCTTCTCTGGAATTGTGATAGTTATGTTTAGGATTTTTGGAAGAAGTAGTAGACACTGCATCCACATTACAGTCTTACCTAGTAACATTGGCTAATATTGCTTACATATTCTCCATTTTCAATTGTAATTTTGCAGATATTTGATTTATTTGATGTCAAGCGTAACGGAGTGATTGAGTTTGGAGAATTTGTGCGATCTTTGGGAATTTTTCATCCAAATGCACCTGTTCAAGACAAGATTGCATGTAAGATACTGTTTTTTTAATTATCCTTGCATGTTTGATGCTTATAGAAAGAGTCCTGCTTCTTCCTAATGTAACACTACTGAGGATCAAAGCTTCAATTGTGGATTTAGGACATGTTTTTGTGCATTCTACCGTCCACTGCACTTCACTAACTTGGAGAGTATCTTGTTTCAGTTGCATTTCGTTTATATAAGGCAACCTGGTTTTATCAAACGGGAGGAGGTTAGTGCCAAAAACTTCTCTTTACTGTTCACATCTTTCACATGCTACAAAGTCCTTACATGATTAACCAGCTACCAATTTCATAATCCTCTGTCTTTAAACTGTTTCATATTGCTGTCTGGATTTTTGGGAAGAGACACCACATAATATAAAAAAATACTAATCATCACTTCTCTTAATTTTGTCAATGTATGATTAATGAGCTGAAAAGAGAACAATTTCTTCTGATAGAAGCAACTACATGATTTGACTGCATCTTCTGCTACTTCAACTTGTTTATATTACCTGCAGTTAAAGGAGATGGTGCTGGCACTTCTGCATGAATCGGATCTAATATTGTCGGAGGATGTTGTTGAAACAATTGTTGGTAAGGTAATAACTAGTCTTAAGTGGAGATATCCAAAATGGATCTCAAATACAATACAAATAGAGTCTGATCCTCCTTCATTTCTTTGTAGTTTTTTAAATATTTTTTCTAGGATACTATTAGCAAGTTAGATGTAATTTTTTTCCCATTCAGGACTCACATTAAGCTATATGCTTTTACTTAATTATAACTGTGAATTTAAATTTTATAAAGGTATGTAACTTTATGCCATTTCGTAAGATAGATCATGTATTCTACAAAATCAAATTTACTCTTCTTATTTATCCTAAAGCATTTGCTGAATAAAATTCTTTGTATTTTGAGCAGCTGCTCCAGCGCAGGGAGCATTTTGGTCAATATGGGAAGGTCCTAAAAGTATCTATGTCTCGGACAGCAACTGGTGTCATACAACAGTTTCCAAACAATACTTGTAGTGTGTAAGCACCTTTTTTCATGTCTGTCATACTCAGTATATGTCCTCATTGTTTAACTTAATATGTTCTTTATCTACCATTAAATAAACTTGGCTGGTTTGATGAATTCCTTCAAGGGTTTTATGTAGTAGAGTTACTTTGTTATGTTGTAATTTGAGCTTTCATATACTTGTGTGGTTTTTGTGACAACACAAGGATTTGTATAATTTTTGGTGATTTTGTGGGGTTGACAATCACCATGGTTTATTCTCCTTTTTATTTGTTGCAGATATATAACTTACTCAAAAGAGGACGAAGCTATTCGTTGTATTCAGTCTGTACATGGGTGTGTCTTGGATGGTAGATCTTTAAAGTATGTGCATTTTTGACTCTTTAGATCTTTTATCTTTTGAAATAGGAACTGGTTGTATGAAATGTTTGATTGGCATGTGTATTTCCAGGGCATGCTTTGGCACCACAAAATATTGTCATGCATGGTTGAGAAATGTGGTATGAGCTATAATTGAATCCTCTTTCTCCATTTGAGTTACTTTTAGCAAATAATTAAATCAGAAGCTGTAAAGTAACTCAATATGAACTTCTGTTTATCTCAGCCTTGCACCGATCCTGATTGTGTATACTTGCCTGAGATTGGTTCTGAAGAAGGTAGTTTTACAAAAGATGAGATAATTTCAGTTTATACAAGGTATATCTATATTTGTTGATGACTTGCAAGCTGAAGCTTCTTGTTTCCTCTTTTTTTTCCTCTGGTTTATCTTATGTAATGAATGCTGAAATAGCTATTATTTAGTAGATGAATGAGGTCCTCTTTCTGTTCAATCCTTTGTCCATCATGGCACTCTTCTTCTCATTCTCCTCACCTGTTTGCCTTTACTGTCATTTGTTCATTAATTATATATACTAAGGACGAACGAGATGGAAAACCACGTAATCTATCTCGTTCATCCATTTCATCTAACGGTCATACCTTTGCTATTTTGACACACTCAAATGTTCTATTTTATTATCTCTTATCTCTCATTGTTTTGCTCTCTGACGCCGACTTCCTCTCCTTCTCCGCTGTCGACTTCCTCACCTCTACCGTCTCCTGTATCATCTGTCACAGCACTAGCCTCTTCCCTTACTCCTTCACCGTCCACTACACAGTGGGTCCTCAGCTTCCCCCATAAGATTTAACTTTGGTTCAAATCCCTAATCCGTAATCTCATTCTAGTTCGCTGCTTTCCTTCTCCGCCGATGACTTCTTCACCTCTACTATCACCTGCTTCATTTGTCACAGCACTAGCCTCTTCCCTCACTCCTTCACCTTCCACTACACAGTGGTTCCTCAGCTTCCCCACAAGATTTAACTTTGGTTCAAATCCCTAATTCGTAATCCCATTCCAGTTCGCTGCTTTCCTTCTCCGCCTATGACTTCCTCACCTCTACTATCACCTGCCTCATTTGTCACAGCACTAGCCTCTTCCTTCACTCCTTCACCATCCACTACACAGTGGTTCCTAATCTTCCCCACAATATTTAACTTTGGTTCAAATCCCTAATCCGTAATCCCATTCCAGTTCGCTGCTTTCCTTCTTCGCCGATGACTTCCTCACCTCTACTGTCACCTGCCTCATCTGTCATAGCACTAGCCTCTTCCCTCACTCCTTCACCGTCCACTACACAGTGGTTCCTCAACTTCCCCATAAGATTTAACTTTGGTTCAAATCCCTAATCCGTAATCCCAACATTTGTGGACACTTATTCTAGCTTTTCTCTTCACTAGCTAGATAAGATAGTTAGCGCTAAGGGAGAATGATTATTCAAGTTCGCTGCTTCACCTGTGGCAAGGTACAGATGTCTATGGATCATGTTGGGGAGTTTTCTAATTCTAGTATTTTTAGGTTAAATTCTAAGATGTGGTTTTTATGCTTGATCTTGGAAGGTGATCGGAAACAAATGGGATATGTATCTCGACCTTCTTCAGGCGGATTACAGTGAAGGGTGAGACTCAAAATTATTATTATTTTTTTCTTTATTTCCTTTTCGGCAATATCTTTTTGTGAGCAAAGAAATATATCTATATATATATATATATAGTTTCTCTGCTAAAGTGGTGAATTCATAGATGGGATTTTATGGGTTTGATTTTTCTACATGAATCTTCTAAAACATCATATGTGGAAGATTTTTCATTTATCTACTGTGATTTGGTGGATGGATCTTTCTGGTCTTGATGTTCTAGATTAAGTTTGTGATTATTGATGTAATTAGTGTAAGATGTTTAAATTCAATAAGTTCATGTGTTATTCTCTTATCTGCAAGCTCTGACAATTATAGCATTCAACCATGGGCGTATTAATTTGGATGTCTTCAAAATAATACTCAATGTTGGGCCAGTGTTTGCTATCATGAATTTCATAAAGAGTAAGCTTGATTTCTGAATGAGTTTTATATAAAAATGCAATTTTATTATTCAGAAATTTTTTATTTCTCTTGGTAACTATCCCGCTGCTTACAGGTTGTTTAGATGTTCTGCTTATGTTTGGGGCTTACAGCACTGCACAAGGCATGGCTATCTCAAGAGTCGTTATTCAGTTTTTCTTGACTAGCTTTGCTTCAGTAGGAGTATCATTTTTTTACTTGTGAGTAGCTAGAGCTATTTTGCTATCATTGTTTAACATTGCCTTGCTGCCAATACATTTCCTTCCCTCTGTTGGTCTTCATTTTTAGTTTTGAAATGTTGCAGGCGGGTTCTAGATGAAAAGAATAAACAGAGTGAAGATCCATTCTTTTTCATGATTTATATACTTGTGTTAGGTGTTTATGCAGCTGTACGCTTGGTCTTTGCTCTGTTACTCAAACTTCCAGTTTGTCATTCTTTGTCTAACGTATCAAATCAACCATTCTTTCAATTTTTGAAGTAGACTTATCAGGTAATTCAGTTATATCTATTTGGTTCAGGAACTTTTAATAACATTCATTTGAAAAGATTGGATATGTTTTTGTCCCTATACTTGATATTTATTTTAGTGCAACTTTTATTCCTACTTCAGGAACGAGACTTGTTGGACGTGGTATTTTTGAGAGAATGAGTGATTATTGCATGTTTGTTTCTCTGATATTTAATGTTTTGACTCTTCTTCGATAATCAAGTTTCATAGCTCCCAATCTTTAATTTGAATGCATATGTATCTTGCTTCGTTGCATTTTTTTCTTGTGGAATCTACTGCTTTTGCTTTCTGATTTATCAGGTACCTTTTTTCTGAGTGTGAGAGGGACATTGTATGGTCTGTTCCTTTTAGTAAATTTGGATTGGAATGCATATGAATTTAATATATTTGATGAATTGAAGTTAAAAAAGTTGCGTGTGTTTGTTGTATTGTGTGTTGACTCATGTGTTTCTGAAAATCTTATGTTGTATTTAATTCTTAATCTTTACCAATATTGCAGTTTGTATTTAATAGTTGCAAGCACTGATATGGGTGAATATGTATTATGTGGAGATGTGTATGCTTTTGATTGCTTCAGTTAGACTGATATAAATAGTTCTT
>JANVCL010000007.1:8372278-8387401 GCA_026546855.1 Erythroxylum incrassatum
ATTGGAGCTCTAGAGTTCATCGGATCTCCATATTGAAGAGGTCTCTTTTAACCTTGTAAGGATCATGGTGACCACAAGGCAAGACAACGAAGAGTAATACATAAGAAGATTTTAGGTTAGCAATTCCTTCACCTTTCAATAGATGTTAATGGAGAACAACTTAATAAAAGAAATAAGGTAACACTATACCTTAATAAAGGCATACTTAAATACTTAGGGAAGAGTTATAGTCAGTATGCTATTGCACAATTGCAAGAATATGGTAAAAGTAAGTTTTTTTTCAAAAATTAAGGATTTCATTGATTTAATATATGTACAATCTAGATTACAAAAGGTCAAGGATAAACCAAAATGTCTAGATCACATAAAGTTGTGGTTCTTGTAATCATCTACATCTTGAGGTCTAAGGGGTACTTATGAGACCACATAATCAAGTATTACACCAATCCCCATCTTCTCTTCATGCTACTAGACATATTTGCCACTATTCTTTTTGTTAATATGGACAATCTGAAATTGAGGGAAATGTCCTAAAAAACCATTTCAATGCTTCGACTTTGTTCTCTAAAAATTATGTAATTATTCTCCTTCTAGATGTAGTACACCAAGGCTGCCAAACTTAACTTAATTGCTTTGAGACCAACTGCATTATGCACTCTAAGTTTCCCTACCAAGCAATCGTTTCACTTCAAGAGTCCATTTGTTTGTCTATGTTGAGAATAATCTGCATCCAACCTCAAACTTGCTAGTATATCTGCATCTAATCATAAGATGTTCCAGATTTTCCAAATTTGTATTACATAACTCACAATGCAATGTGTTAATGGAGAACTTGATTCTATCCCATGTAAGCAACCTTCCTTTGATTCCCATCAATAAGATAAATGAATAAGCTAGATGGATGTCACTGTCCCATACTAATTCGGTTCACTCCTGCCTTGTGTTCTACGTAATCTAAAAAAAGTGTTTTGCATTCTTTTGTGCTGAAATTCCATGATTTATTTGTTAGCCACTGAATTTCGTTGTGTTCTCCCTCTTGTCATCTAAGCAACTCTTCCATTATAAGGCTGACACTTCTATTATTATGGAATGCCCATCGCCATTGATTGTTTCTAATTAATACACTCACTTTAGTTTCTGGATTCAACACCAAACTCAAAGGTTATATCTCTTCCACCTAGTAGAGGGGACCTCTACAATGCCAATTATCATACCAGAAAGACATGCTTTTCCCATTCCTAATCATGAGGAATACCTATTGTTGCATCCATTCCTTATCTCTAGGATTTCCTTTAGAGTTCCTGACATTTCGTCCCTTGGCTTTAAGATCCAAATACTAATGCTCTTTATGAAGACATTGTGTATTCATTTCACCTATAGATCCTCCCTTTTGTAGCACTACCACAACAAGTCCCTTCATCTGCTCACCTTGTGAATCATCTATGCAGAATGGATACCCAGTCCCCCTATGGCTTAGGTTTACAGATTTTGCTCCAACTAATCATAGCCTTACTTCTACCTTGGTTTGAACCATTCTATAAGAAATCTCTAAGTCTCTTATCTATTTCCTTGTGAATACTTTTAGGTACAGATAAATGGTTAATCTAGTAATCGGTAAGGCTACTTAGTGTTGTTTGAATAAGTTATAGTGTGCCGCCATAACTAAGGAACCTATTGCTCCATTGGTTGATTCTTCCATGTATTAAGTCTAACAAAGGTTTGCAATCAACTACATTGATTCTTCTTCGGGATGTTAATAACCCAAAGTATTTAAAGGGTAGGTTCCCTAGTCTTAGTCCCATCTTGATAGTTATAGAGGCTACCTCGCTACTTGATCTACAAGATAAGTAGAGATAACTCTTCAGTGGGTTGCATCGTAGGCTTGAGATCTCTTGGAACTCCTTCATCACTCGCAAGATTAGATCTATTAAGTTTTTCTCAACTCTACCAAACAATAGCAAGTCATCTACAAAAGCTAGATTTGTGATCTTTATACCTTTACATCTACCATGGAACTGGAATTCTGGATGTCTTCATATGGTGCTTATGAGGAGAGTTGATAAAAAATCCATACAAATTAAAAACAAGTAAGGGGATAATAAGTTACCTTGCCTTATGCCCCTCCTTATTTTGATCAGTTTTGTGGGTTCCTTATCCACCAAGATTGCCATGGAAGCAGTGGTTACACATTCCTCTACCTATTTACATAGGAGGATAACCTGTTGCTTCTAATGTATTTAATAGGAAGCTCTAGTTTATTGAGTCATAGGCCTTTACAAGATCCATCTTTATAGTTCAGATCCTTAACAAAGTAGGATATTGTTTCCCATTAATCTCCGCTTGATGAATGCATTATATAATAGGCTAATTAAATTTCCTAGGCTTGCTTTCAGTCTATTGGCTATTATCTTCAAGTTGATTTTGTATAGGAAGTTACAACTAGCTATTGGCCTGAATTGTTCTAACTTCCTAGCACTGCTTTATTTAGGAAAAATGTAGATAAACGTTTATTCCATTCCTTGAGAATTGTTCCTATCCTAAAGAACTCTCCCACTGCTTCGATCACTTCTTCCCCTATAGTATCCCAATGTTATTGAAAAAATCTCACATTGTATGCATCAGGTTTTGAGGCTTTATTAGGGTTCATTAAGAAAGTAACATCTTTTATTTCTTCCCTTGTTATTTCCCTAACCAAGTCCACTTTGTCTATTTCATCAAGCTTGTTAAAACCTGCTAGAATCTCCTCGGGTATGGCCCTTGTTGTCATTCCAATCTCATACTGCTTAGTAAAGTACTTGAAGGTAACCCCATTATTACTTTCTAGGTCCTTATAGATCTGCCTTGATTCATCTTCTAGCATTCTAATAGAATTCTTGTTTCTCCTAGATGAGATTGAACTCATAAAATACTTAAAGCATCACTCACCCTCCTTCATCTAGATTATTCTAAACTTCTACCTTAATAGTGTATTGGTATTAATCAGTAGTTGGTTATACTTTTCCACTAATGTAGATTCCTTTGTTCTCACTTGTTGATCTTTTGGTCTGTCCAATAATCTCCTCTGCCATTTCTTTAGCTCCTCTAAAACAGCAACTTTAGCTTTTAACTCCGGTTGAACTATTTCTCTACTGAGCAAATTGAAGTTGGTTTTTAAGGCTTTTAGCTTTATACTAAGTTGGTAACCCTTTGAGCTGAGACTCTTCCTTTGCATCTCCACTCTGAGTAGGTTTATAAATTTTAGATTGTCCATCAAGTGATTGAATATCCTAAATGGGACCTTCCTCTTCCTGTCATCTATTAACAATACCACTACTATTGGACTGTGATCTGATACAAATGGATTGTCAAACATAGCATTGCTTGTTGGATATTTCTCTATCCACTTATCATTAACCATACATTTGTCTAATTTCCTCATTATGTTGGTGTTTTGTTTAAGTATTGTTGATTAGGGGCAAGAATTTGATCTTAAAGCATGCATTAGGGGATATTTAATATGTTTGGTTGATGAGTGGAGATAGTAAATATCAAGAAAAGATGAAGAAGAAGCTTGACAAAGGAACTAGTCATGTTTGTGCACTATGCATGATCATGTAGGTTACATGCTAGAGAGTTGAAGGCTTTTGGTCACGATCATGGATCCATGCACTCTCTGTCATGATTGTGCACCATCTATAATTATACAAATGCCAAAATTCCAAGTTGCAAGATTTTTATATTTTTATCATTCAGGGCTACTTTTGGAATAAAAACAAGTGTGGAAACCCTAAAAAGACCCATAGAAGAATCAAGAAGTATAAAAGGAAAAGAAAAAGATCAAAAAAGGTGGCTTGAAGCTCCAAATAAGAGATCAAAGAGAGAAAATTCATGAAAAATAAAGCTTGCAAAATTTTTTAGATCAAGGACAAAGGAAAGAAAACATCCAGAATTTAAACTTCTTTTCTTTCTTTACTTACTATTGTTGAATGTTAATGATGAATCAAGTGGTATAAATATTGGTTATGGATTGCTAAACTTATTTTAGGGATTATTTCTTAACTGTTTGTTAAACTTTTACATTCTTGACTTAATAGAGATATATTTGTGATGTTTATTGCTTTTATATTTGATCTTAATCGAGAGGTTAGTGTTGTGCCCAAAAATTTCTAAAAATTACCTAGGTCATCCTACTCGCGAGTATATGAGGTAGTTATAGTGACCAAAATAGCTACATTAATTCTCAAGAAAAAGGAATTAGCCATTATAGCATAAACACAATTCATCATCTCTGTACAGTTTAATCTCGTGTTAAATGTAAAAAGAAAAATGTAAAAGTGATGAATAGAACAAATAAACTAACTAAAGATGGACTAACAAGCAGCAAAACAATAACAAAGAAAGTAAGTTAACAAACAAAAGATAAATGAGTTCAACATTATTAGAAAAAGATGAAATAAAGATGAGCAAACAAAATGATGACTCTTAGATGCGAAAGTTGGTGGTGGCTATCTTACCAAACTCAAGCTCTCTAGCGTTAACTCTCACCTTCTGTCTATGCTCTCTAGTGTTAAGTTCATTGAGATTCAGTTTCAGTTCTCAGCTTCTGCCTTTATCCCAAGCTTCCACCTCTCTGCTTTTATTCTCTCTTCTTACTCAACTCTTCGCTTTCTCTCCTTTCTTCCTCAGTCGAAGCTCTATTTCTTCTTGACTATGTATGTGATGTGTTAAGAATGAAGAGTGAATGAATGATGTATTTATTGCCACCCTCTCCTTATACTCCTAGGTCTAGGTTTTCGTGTCGTCCCTCCTACACATGACATGTAACAAGTTGGTAAATTAAAGAAAAATGGTTCTCGGGAGTGCATAAGGTGGTCATGGGTGTGACCACCTTTGTTAGCCCATAACCATGGTTGCATACCTGTGACTCATATGGTCACAGGTGTGACCATAGCTGCACACCTGTAACTTACATGGTCACGGGTGTGACCATATAACTCACACCCGTGACATACATGGTCACAAGTGTGACCTTTATTTTTGACATGCAAGTTACACCCATTTTCATGCAAAATTCCCCTAATTTCCAATGAAACAATCACAATACAATCCAATTAACATCCATGCTATATTCACACCATTCTCACTCAATTCACCACAAATTTGGATTAAAAACTAACCAAAATTAAGGCATGAATGTAAGCAAAATTCAACAGAAATTAAACACAACAGTTAGATTGAATTATTTATGTCGTGTTTCATGGTGAAAGTAGGTACCATAATAGACCTATAAAAATCATATTAATAGGCAATTGAAGAGGGATCTTAATTATTTATTATTTACCCTTAGGATACCTTCAAATCTAATTAGATAGTTAGGAAGAGTTTCGATAGATTGAAATGGCACAATTTAATTCTTATCTATCTTAATTGGGATTACTTGGTTAGATCTCGAGAGAGGGTAATCATAACTACTAGATATCTAGGGTTAAGCATTATTAAATCAAGAAGGTGAGGTTAACCAATTTGTTAGAGATATGTGACACATTTAGCTATATAGTTTATCATAGGATGCAACCAAGATGAGGTTATTCCCATTCATGCTTAAAGATTGAGCCAAGGTGTGGTTGAATTTTCTTGGCCTAGAGAACATGATGACATGGGAACAATTAGTACAAGTTTTTGCGGTTAAGTACTTCCCCTTAACCAAGACTACAAGGATCATAAAGGAGATAAATTTCCAACAAAGTGAAGGGGAATCACTATCCTAGCATAGGAAATATTCAAGGAGTTGCCAAGGAGCTAACACACCATAACTTTCCTAAGGAGCTCCTTTTATAAACCTTCTATAATGGAGTAAATCTGCCTCCTAAAGGTATCATTGATGTAGTAGCTGGAGGTTCATTAATAAGGAAGATAGTTGATGTTGCACATGATTTGTTGGATGAGATGACAAACTATAATTACCTACGGATGTTAGAGAGGATGGTAACCAACCATTAGAGATTAGAAGTGAAAACTTGCTATTAATTAAGTGATAGCATTATAGGCTGAAGTAACAAACTTGGCCAAGCAACTAACAACCTGAAAGTCACTTCTTCCAACCCACTTAAAGCAATATAGGGATGTTAACTATGTGATCAAGAAGGATATATTAAAACTAATTATGTCCTAGTGGAGAGCAACAACATGAAGCAGCTCTATGATATAGTAGCATAACTTGGTCAGAGTGGTGACAACCGTTAGTCTAACACTTCTAATCTTATGTGGAAAAACCACCCAAATTTTCTTGTTTTAATAATTTAAGAAACCACATGAGAAGATAAGGCTCACAAGGATTTTAGCAAGATAAGCTCAATTCATTGAAATGAAAGATGACTGAATTAATGGATGCACTAAATTCCAAGTTCACAAGCCAAGATGAGAGTCAAAAGAGGATAGAAGCTAAGTTCAACTGAATTGCAAAGAATCATACTTCTTCCATCCATAATTTAGAGGTTCAAATGTGCCAACGAGTTAATTGTCTACATAAAAGTGTGGAGAGTCTCCCAAAAATCATGAAGTATAATTTAAGGAGGAACTAAAGGCCATCACGCTTAAAAGTGGGAAAGAGTTAGAAGAACCAAATTAGAAGAAGGCTAAATCTTACTAAGAAGAAAACCAAAGGAAAAAGTACAAGAAAGGGGAGACAACATATATCCCGCCACCTCCATATGCTTTAAAGATTCCATTCCTACAAAGGCTGAAGAAGAATCAAATGGATACGTAAGTTGTAAAGTTTGTAGAGAAGTTAGAGAAATTGCAAAATTAATTTGTCTAAGTTGTGAAGTTTGAAGAGAAGTTAGAGAAATTGCAAAATTAATTTGTCCTTTGTGGAAGCTACAAGGAACATGCCAAAGTACATTAAATTTCTCAAAGATATCCTATTAAACAAGCTGACTTGGGAGGAAAACCAAACGATCTCTTTCAAAAAGAATTGCAGCTCTATAAGTACTTGCCATATTCAAAGGATTTAAGAGTTTTATTACGCCGTGTGTAGTTGGTAATTTAGAATTTGCTAAATGTTTATATAACTTAGGTGCAAATCCTAATCTTATACCTTTGTCTATTTTCAGAAAATTAGGCTAGGCGATGTGAAGTTAACTTTCATGCTTTTTCAGTTGGTTGATCAATCATTAAAGAAATCATTTGGTGTATGGAGGATATGATAGTCAAAGTGGACAAGTTTATTATTGCTGTGAATTTCATGGAGATAAAATTTGAAGAGGATCAAAATTGTCCCCCTAATTTTTAGTGACGTGTTTATGAATTCGGAAGAGTGTTGGTATATGTGCATAAGGGGAAACTAATTCTTCATATTGGTAATAAACAAGTAGTGTTTAACATGAACAAAATAATTGATATTGGAAACTAATTCTCATGAGCATTGCATAAATAATTGATATGTATGTTTTAAATGATCGAAATGAACTATTTGATTGCTTGAATTTGAAGTGTGGAATAAGTGATCAAAGTGTTAGGTGATGCTGTATGATTATTGGTGAAATGATGTGTATTAGATGATGACCTGAAATGTATGTGAAATTGAAGTATGAACTGTTGTGTTATGTGATATGAGTGAGCCATCGAGCATGGTCCACTCACTGAGTTCACAAAACTCACCCCAAAATTGCAACATTATTTTTTAGGCTCAGAGGAGTTTTCCCGTTAGACCAACTGGAGTCTAACCACTTCATACGAATAAGAATTAGAGTTCGGGATTAGTTGTACCTACATATGTCTATAGTCTTTCTTTTGTATTTTAAAAATTGTATTCCGCAATTATTGCACAACATTTATACAAAATTGAAAAGTGTACTGACTGTATGACTGGAAATGTTTTGTAATGGACCCAGATGATTACTGGAATATATGATGATGTGTTAACTATTTGTAATATTTGCAACTGAAATTGTTTTTGAATAAAATAGGCTAAAAAAGGTTTATTGATCTTCTAAATATGCATGTGATGCGAGACAAAATTCCAATGAGTATGATTGTTTGACTGTTTTAGCATGCCACCCTCGTAGAATATGTTCTCTAATATTGTCGGTATATTTAGGAATATTCCCTTTTTGAGTGGGTTGCTACACTAATATCCCTAAGTTCCATATTATCGAATTTTAGCTCGCCATAGATGATGACGGTTCATGAATTTAGGATGGTAGACTGTGAGTCCGTTGCACTCAACTCTATAGTAATTAGTTATGGCTGAAACCAAGTAACCCATTCCTAAGTTATTACTCCTCTTCTTTTGAGCAACAATAATTGCGTTAAAGATGTGGGTGGTTGTGCAAATTGGGATGGTATGATCCATGCACCATAACATGGAAAGTTCTTTCATCGAACACTTTTTGGTTTTTGTTTTGTCAAAAATGGTTTGACACATGGATTTGTGCAGCAACAAGTGTTCTGGCTCCTGGTGATGTTGTTGTGTGCATTCTTAGCGTCGAAACGCTATAACCCAGTTAGTTCAATTAGTAGGGGTTAACACGGAAATCATCGTGCTGATTTACTATGGATGACTCGAAGAAACTACAAATTTTATGCAAAGTCTTATAATCAAGCCCATAAGGTTATCCCCGCAACCTTAACCACAATTCCCTAGGTTTGTTGGATTCGAATTGAAGGGATGTGAAGAATTATAAGGTAAGTTCTTCGTAAACTGGGAATTGAAATTAAATGAACTGTCTCCATTGAATTATCTCTGCTAAACTTTCGACCTTGTCTTGTAAGTTTAATCTATCTAAAGTTTCAAATTGAAAATACTTTGGAACTATAATTTGCTTATTGCGAAGAGAATGAAAGCGGGTACCTTCCTCATCTAAGAAGATCAGGAAAGTTACGCCGTAACAAGCTGCCCTGTTCCTTTTCCCTTGTCTCGATAATTGGTTTTGCCCTGCTAATTGATTATGCCTGGTTGTTTGCTTGATGCGTGGCATACTGGCTTGCGAGTCGGTAGAAGTTGGAAGAAATTTGGAGGTTTGAAATTTAGGTAAAGAGAAGTAAGAGTCTTTGGAGGTTTAAAAGTGAGTGAAAAAGTGAACTTAAAAATGAATATATAGGTGATTGGAGGGTAAAATGGTAAAAATTGAAATTGTCATTCACGTGTCCCTATTTTTACCCTGCTGCAATCCACGATCATGGACCACCAATTTTTAATATTTCTTCTTCCTTTGTTCTTCTCCACTTACCTAAAATCACTTAACTATTTTTGGCCCTTTCATCTCTCTTTGCTTACTGCTTCGATCATCTAATTCATATCGAGTCCCATGCCTTCCCGATTTTATTTGGAAACGAAATAACCTAACTACAGAATTAAACTATCTAAAAATCAAGGAAAATAACATTTAATTAACAGAACATGGGTTACCTCCCATGCAGTGCTTCTTTTAATGTCGGTAGCTCGATGCTTTATCCTTAGAAACTCAGTCAAAATTAATTATAAACGGCTTACTTCCTCCTTTTTCCTTCAACATCATTTTTGTAGCTTGTAAGTAAGCTACAAATTGAAAAATAATCAAAAGGACAATATTGATAACATTATGAAAACCAATTAAGCTCAATAATGTCCTTTTTTCGAGTGAACTGTCAACATAACAGGGAATAAAAAACTCCCTGAATCTTCCATTGAATCCAACAATTTGTCCTATAGGAAGGTAATTTGTTCTCGTTCTTCCTTAATCACCTTCGTCTTCTCTGCTTCTTTCGCTTCACGAACAGAGACTTTCATAGCTTCTTCAATCTCAATGTCTGTTGTCATCTGTTCTTCATCCTTTCGTTGTTTAGAAGATTCGAACATATCAATTATCCTTAATAAGCTACTCTCCTTTGGATTCTTTAATACATCATTCATGTTGAATGTACTTGGTCATCATTAATCTGAAGGATAAGGTTCTTTTCTTGGACATTTACTAAAGTTTTTCAATGTTCACACATGGTATATCAGGAATTAGTGAATAAAAGGGAGGGTTGGCATTCTTTTCTTCGTACGCTTTCATCATCTCTTGGTATTCATTAAGGTGGGGTTCGGTTTGGTTTTCCACTGATCCTTCTGGCTCTCCCCCATCATTAGGTGTGATACCCTCATATTGTTCTCTTTGATGTATTTCCATATTACTTGGAGAGTCTTCCACACATCTCTTACAAAATTCACAAGAAAGTTGTCTCACTCGAATCTCTAAGTTGTGAATAGATAAGGCATGATCTTCCGTTACTTACTCAATTTGCTCTTCTAGTCTCTTCTAGCCCTCTTTACGTCTGTGAGCTTATCTAGGATCTTGCCTAATTTAGGATCCTATGAACTGGACTCATCTTGCTGAAGTCATAAAAGGTCTTAACATCCTAAATGAATCCTTACATCATTAGACTAATAGAAATTGGGGTTGTTCTGCCACCTCGGAGTGTACGTGTTCTAATAAGGATCGTTACTTCCCTAACCACACTGTTACTTATTGTAATTCGCAAAAGTTCCTTGCTCCTTATAATATCTATCTTCCATCATTGTTCATTCCATTTCTTTTTGGCATCTAGCTCTTTAGATGTCTCATTCTCACTTTAAGATGTCTTGATGTGTCTCTACTTTATGCCCCAAACTTCTTTCTTTATTTTTTCCTTTTTTAAGACAAAAATAGTGAAAAAAACTTAGACTAAAAAGCTAAACTAATTGCCTCCCTGGCAATGGCACCAAATACTTGATCATAGTTTTCCGATGTGTGTAAGTTCTAATTAATAACCTTGATAATCTGTAAGTGTACGGGTCGTTCTCGTAGTACCTAAGGTGTCAATTGTTAAGCCTCATTTTCGAAGCCCAACAATCGATCAGGAGTCATAAAGCGTGAACATATCACCCTGTAGGGTTATTTCAATTAACCCTCATTAGCCATCATCAGTTCATCTTCATTCTCATAACATCCCAAAAATGTCCTCACAATTTGTTCAATGGCATGCCCATACAAATCAATCACCATAATCAAACTCATTTCTCTTAATTCAGAACAGATTTTAGGAAACTTCAAACCTAAATTTCAATTTGACTTCTTAAAAGAAATGGTGCCTCTAAGCCTCTAGTTTGTTTTGAAGCAAGAACCATCATAATTGGAGCTCTATAGATCAGGATATGCTTAAAAACCCAAAGTATATTCACAGCCTAGTTATGCTCTTCCAACCGATCCCTCATTTTCTTTCCATCAAACTTTTTCAAATCAACTCCAAAAGATACCAATTTTCATGGAGATATAGAGACATGTCTTATGAATCTATTTCTTTAATAATCACTTAATTTGGATGTCAGATCAAGAAGTTATGGCCAAAGGAATCTAGCATGTTTACGTCCTTACTCCGACTGTGCATATCTTGGCGTAATTGCCATAACTTTTTCCATGAATCTAGGATTGATTTTGTTTTAGACGGTTGGAAAGAAAACATCAAGATCTACAACTTTTATGAAGACCATGAAGCGAGATTCGGCCTCTAAATTGGTCAAAATTATGATTTACTATAGATGTCCTGTGAATGTCTGTTTAATGGACATTCATGTCCGTTTAATGGACATAGACTGGCTTAAAAGCCATTTTTGGCCCGACAAGGTCCGTTTAACGGAAATCTATGTCCGTTTAATGGACATACACTGGGCTGGGAGCTCTTTTTCATTCAAGAAGGTCCGATTAACAGACCTAAAGTTCGTCTAATAGACATATGTCACCCAAAACATCCTCCAAAGCCCCTCCAATGGTTCCTACATCCATTCTAATATCATAACCACTCATAATCTTTCCAAATTCACTTCTTCTAATGTATTATCACTCCCTAAACATTCAATCATCAAAATGATTTCATAAATCTCCCAAAACTCAACTCTAATGACTTATAACATACACAAACTCTCATCATTCTCTATAGCTGTCATGTTCATACCTTCCATACAACATCATCTTTTCTAATGCTCATATCTCTCAACTCCGATACCCAAAATTTGCATACTTTATAGCGTTGGAAATCTAAGAGAATAATATATAACTTTCTTGAAGAACACTTTGTCCAATTCAACCTATATTAATCCAGTTTTTCCCCTGAAATCGGTAACACAATTTCCATACCTATGAAAGCTTGCAAAATGCAATATCTCTTCGTGTCAATTCAACAACTAAATACTTTTCGTTACACTCTTAAATCTCACTTCAAATGGTTCATCCCATATAAACTTTCCAATCTCTATACGTGCTATTCTAAAACAAACAACAATTTGCAATCTCAACGAAGAAGCACATGCATGCACAAAATCCACTTCCACAATCATTATACTCAACCTTTAAAAAGACATATTCATATACAAAAGGAAATCCTCAATTTCACATTCTCATTACTAAGCAAAGTAAATATTTGAACAACTTTTTACATATCAATATACACATCACAAACTTAAAACAAATCCAAATGGATGCTCAATGTTTGGCATGCTTAACAAGTTATACAAAAGTATTCAAACTAGCTTAGTTCAAAAGCTAACTATCTCGAAGTTGTCTGATTGCCTTGCAAGGATCGCTAATCTTCTCGTTCTTCACCTGAGGAGGGAAAGTGATGGGTTGAGCTACACAGCTTAGTAGCTAATATATTTATAGCCATTGGCAATGAGCCACACAATCAAACATATCTATATAAACATTCATATAGGTATACACTTCGCAATGAAAGTTCAACATTTACAACATCAACTCACATTTCATAATTCAAAATATCATCATATAAGACATATTTGATGAAGTTTATCATCCAAGCATAACACACAATTTGCACCATAACTAAACATGTCAAAATGCAAATGCACAACCAAATGGCTCGAGGGTTCCGTGAAACAAAACAGCGAAACTGAAGTTTACAC
Organism: Erythroxylum incrassatum; assembly: GCA_026546855.1. NCBI lineage: Eukaryota > Viridiplantae > Streptophyta > Magnoliopsida > Malpighiales > Erythroxylaceae > Erythroxylum > Erythroxylum incrassatum. Next base: position 8,385,174 of record JANVCL010000007.1, read on the forward strand.
CATGAACGAAACAAGTCCACTTTTCGAATCTCGTGGGCTACAAGCGGGCAGCCAGGAGAAGGTTTTACGTCTACGTGCACGTGACTACGAAACGGTTCCTCTCTCGCCCAAACACATTCAAATTTCATGCTCAATTCAATCAAAAGTTCATATTCTCATACTTTTTCTTCTTTCCATTCAATCAAAATGCCATGATACAAGGAATAGCATAGTCATGCTCACAATTCAATTCTTATCAAAATGTCATACATCTTTCAATGCATAACATCACATAAAATACATCATAATGTATTTTACACATCATAGCAATTCACAATTTGGAAATTCAAGCATACACACACACAAGACATTTTGCCCATTACACAATAACTATAAATAAATTACCTACCTTATAACTCTTGAAGATCCAATCTCAATTTGGTCCTTCTCCTTGTTCTTGGGTAGGATTTTTCTGGATTTCCTAAAACAACCCAATTTTCCCATTCAATTCCAATTCAACAAAATACCTAAAACTTCAAAATCACAACAAATGAAATCAACACAAATCAAGCTCAAACCTAACCTACCCATAGTCCATCTAGGTTAGAAAACCCAAAACCTAGCTTAGAAACCCTAAAATCAAATGGGTTCTTTAAATCATCTTCTTCCAATCCAACACCCATTCTCTACACAAAACACTTTCTCTCTCTAACTCTTTCTCTAACCAAGCAAGAAGAAGAAAGAAAGCTTGCCTTGAACAAATCTTCTTCCTTCTTCTTCTTTTCTTCTCTCCTTCTTTTTTTCTTCTCTCTACGACTCTCTCCTTTTCTCTTCTTCTATTTCACGATTTTTCTTCTCTCTTTTGGCCTCTCACGACACTTCTCTCCTTCTTTCTTACTTCAAGCCCATTTATTTGGTCTTTTCCAATTTTACCCTTCATTTACTTAGTCCTTCCCATTTTACCTTCCTTTGGTCTTTTAAATTAACATCTTATACTTCTAATTTCTTAACTAATGATCATGGACAAATTGAAGGAATTTGATAATTCTTCCTTCTAGAAAATTGTTCTTCATTGTCTTAATTTTCTAATGACACCAAAATCATTCAATTTGGTTCAAAAATCTGAAAGTTATAACCAAAATGTTTCCGAACTATTCTTATACGAAAACAATATTCTGTGCTCAACTTCCATCCAACAATTGAAACTCTTAGAGTCTGAATTACAACTCAATTTCATCATATAATTTGTATTCCTGTTTATCTAGTTTAATCCAAATCAAGAATCATCTCATTTCGATAACTAGAGAAAAATTTATGGCTGAAACATCGAAGCATACTCAGTGAACATGTTTCAACTACATTTTCCAGCTTTTAACTTCCAACATTTCACATATAATAGTTCTAACTTTCAAGAAAAGTTTGGGGTTTAACAACTGATCCCAGGTCAATATCATGAAATGTTAAGGCAGTGTATAAAGCCACTCCTTGGCTTTTCCTTCTAAAGTGAAGTGGAATGCTCTCCTCAATACATCTTCAAGATTTGTCATGAGTGGTTTCATGGAAGAACAAACCATATGCATAGTCTTCAAATGCCTATGTGGATCATCACCTGTAAAGCCATAGAATCTAAGGAAGAAATTAATGCTCCTTTAATTTCGAAGTTCACATCATCAGTATAAAAGCCATAAGGTTCATAATCAACATTGGAATTATTAATCTCCCTTATGCTTCTATTATCCTCGTCGTTATTGCCTAGGTTGTTCTCACCATATCCCTTGTTCCCATTAGGCCCATTATGTCCATTATTACCATTATCACCATCCATGGTATCTTGCTTTAATTCAAAATCACTAACAGACAAGTGTTCACTAGAGGTAGCTCTCTCACGATGTTCTTGTTCATTAGATGACAAACTTGACTCTTATGAAATATGCTCCTCCTTAACAAGAACTTGACTTGCCCTCTCTATTCTACTCTCTCTTCTAATCTTTTTCATTAACCTCTTAAGTTCAAGATTTAAAGGATTCAGAGGTCAAGCCCTATCACTCCTAGGCATAAATAGTAACAATAAGAACAAGGTGCAAAAATGACTTACACAACAAGATTCAAGTAAAAAAAAAGGAAGAATCTGATGAGTGCAAAAGTGTGTGCGTATGAATGTATAAGTATGGATGACGATGTTTATAGTGTATGAAAGAGTGTGAAAACCTATAATATGCACAATTAATCAAAGAATGTACAAATCTCCA
>JANVCL010000007.1:8413938-8441674 GCA_026546855.1 Erythroxylum incrassatum
GAGGACAATACCAATTTGTGTTGGATGCCGCGGTATAACCCGCAAACACACGCCGGGGTATAACCCCCAAACACCTTTGGGTGGGGTGTGGGGTCCAACATTAGTGCTATGCAATTCACTCTTCTTATGTTTGTTTTCATCCATACATGCATTTAAATGCTTTTAAACCTCAATAATCTCGAATATCTTCCTTTTCATACTGATCGGTTATTGATGTGTGTAATTTTTAATAATAACCTCAATAATCCGCAAGTGCACGGTTTGTTAGCATAGTATATAACGTGTTGATCCCACGAGGAGGGATAATCTAATCCTAAAATCTAAGGCCAGAACAAATCACAAAAATTCAAAATATAACAAAACTAAAATGAGGATTCAATCAATCAATCAAATTAAGAATTGAACACGAAAATATTAATTATTCAATAGTTGTAACACACACCTAAGAATCAACCTAAGGCAATTACCAAATGAGAGAAAGAGAATTTTACCTATCTTTAACGCTAACCTAACTGATTATAAATTACTAGATTATTAGTTTTAGACAATCCTAGGGTTGATTACTCTCTCTCAAGTTATAACCATTAACCCTAAATCTTAAACCCTAATTTGATTATGGAAGTTGCAATCTCTCAATTAACAACCTATCCAAAACCCTTATTAGTTCTAAAGTTGTCTAATAAACTATCAGAAACTTATGCAAGATTTCTCTTCGCACAATTTACTAATTTGATTTAATTCTTATCCTATTAAATCGCCTAACTCTTGTTAGCCCAATTTAATTATTTTTCATTCGATTCACCCTCTTAGTCTATTATCAAATTATGCAATTGCATAATTAATTCACAATAAATCCAATAAAACATAAACAATCAGATTTTATTAATTCAAAGATAAAACTCCAAAGGTAAGTTGAAAACATCTTCAACATTAAAAAATCCTATCATTAAATGTTATTCCAATTCTATACAATAATAAAATTGAAAATAAACAAGAAATACAATTTGAACGGATGATGGGAGGCAGCGATGTCGAGAAACTCCTGATCTAGGAAGTATGTCGAGTTAGCTTCTTTTCTTATTCTCTCTTCCTTCTTCTCTTTGTCGATCTCTCAATGAATTCTCTCTAGGTTTTCTCAAAAGTGGTTGATGCAAACGCTCCCTTTCTCTCCTCTTTATGTTCTTTTTATACTTCTTTATGTTTTGGGTAACCTTAAGGTTTTTCCAAGATCTTAAAGGTCCAAAAAATCCCTCGATACATGAAATTCGTGAGTGTTTGCATGTTTGCCCGACATAGGCCACAACCGTGGTCTGCCTTTTGTTACGATCGAGGGTCGTGGTTTCAGCCCGAATGTCTTCCGATCCATTCTTTAATACTAACCCTAAAACACTAGCAAATACATTAAGGTACCTCAAAAATATAATATTTAAGCTCAAAAGCTAGTACTAACCCATAAAACACTTAAAACATAAATAATTAATAAACTAACACAATTCTAACCTAAACACATACTAAATGATTGAATTAATGACTAAACATATATCAAACCATGCCCTAAAAACATGATGCAATTTACACTCATCACATCCTTATAATTTATATTTTTCAATAGTTCATCATATTTCAAATCATTATTACTATCATAAGAATTAGAGTTGGAGAGTACCTTATTATAACCTTTTTCAACGAAGCACATGTGAGCTACTGCTTCTTTTAATTGTTTACTTTCAATGTAATTTGAGTCATCCTAAATTGATGTTTTAAAAGCATTCTTTTTATTATTGTCCCTCTTCTCCTTCTTGTCATTTCTTTCATAAACTTAATTAGTAAAATCATGTGTGACTTCAAGTGTGTGCCAAATTTTATAAGTAGTTCCACATATGGATACCTTATTCAATTTATCTTTACCTATTTTCGATAATTATATATGAATGGCTTTGATACTTAAAGAAGTTAGTCTCTTATCTTGTGGATCCCATTATTTCTTAAGTTTAGGAACCTTTTTATCGCCTATGAATTTTACGAGAGTGAAAGGGCAAAGTGAAACTATTTCCTACATATCAACATTTTTGTTCATTAAGAAAATCTTAGTCTTAATTTTTCAATAGAGATAGTCATTACCATCAAAGAAAGGAGATAAAGTAGTGTTTTATCTCTTTTGGTTGTTTGAGGATGAACTTAAGTGTGTTATTATAATATTTACTCTATAATTTTGTTTAAAATGCTAACTTAAGAAACCCTTTTTAATATCACTTGTTGGTCCCTTATGGCACCTAAGATGGGAATGAATTGGTTGTTAGTAAATTTTAAAAATTCTAACTAATGGATCAATTGAATAAGAATCAATATATAATAAAATAGCTTAATGTAAATTAATAACGTAATCAAAAAATAATTTAAATATTATAGGAAAGAAGAATGGAAAACGAATTTATAGTGGTTCAATAAATAACCATTTACCTATGTCCACTATCCAAGACACTTCTTAGAATTTCTACAAAGTCTCTTCTTTTAATAAGGCAAAGAGAAACCTTCTTAAAACAATATTATTTTTCCAAAATTAAATAAAAACTCTTTTTTAAAATCTTTCTTTAAGGTGAAGAATAACCACACTTACAAAAGGATTTATAACTTAAAAGACCTTGCACAATCACTTTAATAACCTTAAAATCTCACTTATTTTAAAATGCATCAACAAATGCTCAAATTTTTTTTGAAAAACTCTTTGAAATGTGTTTATACAAAACTCAAATATTTTCTCATGTCTAAACTAACGAAAAACATTTATATACAAAATCTTAGGTTAAACTAGCCATTAGAAATAAGAATTGAGAAGTGTAGCATATTGGTCAACTAATGTGCATTGAATGCATATATTCACTAGACATTGAGATAGTTTACAACTAATGCAGCATATTGGTCAACCAATGCATCAAGTAATGTCCCTATAAATAATCGGTATATAAGTTTTTAAAACTTTGAGCTACAGTGTTAACTACTAACTTATATAGGTTGATCGCTACACCTAAAATCTTGATTTTAAAATCTTCAGATACTCAAACTTAACTTGTTTAATGTAAAATTGAGTTAAACACTTATCTAAATGTTCTCCCAAAAATATTTTTAAGGATTAAAAGAATTTTTTTTGATATTAAAACCTTAGTTCCTTTTGATGATTGAAAAAAATTGTGTAATGAGTTAAAATGATTATATGTTTATGCATAATATGCCTTTAAAATATAAAAAATGACAAAGTAGAGAGTTCAAAACATATTAAACTTTTTTATATAACTTTTATGTCTTTTTCTTCCTTGGTATTGATTTTTTTCTTCACTTGAATGGCTTAAACTTTAACTTTTCTCGAATATCTTCATAAGATGTATCTTGATTTGTGCATGACCATTATTGCTTTCATATGTCTTTCATAAAAAATAAGCTCACTAGTATTACTTATGATTTTGTATCATCAAAAGACGAGTTGTAACTTCCATTAATTAAACATAAATAAAAATCTCTTGATAAATAATATTGAATCAATCCTTATTATTGAGATTCATCAATTAAAGGATATAAATAAATTAGCCACAAATTATGTTTACACCAATAAACAAGAGTGATAAAATAAAAACATCAAGCTAGAAACGGTTTTAGATGAAATCTTAGTATCCCAATTTGCTTTTCTGTGTTGGGATGATGCGAAATCTTCTTCTCTACCGAAAATGACTTACAAGTTGATTTCTAGAGCGTTGTTATACCTTATGATGGCTAACTCTAGGTTTATAATAAAAAAATTACAAAATATATCCTAAATTAGGATTTATAGTCACTTTTATTCCTTATGAACTCATATATGGTATGGAAAATACTCGTATCCCAAGTGATGTGTCTTTCTATAAATTTTAGAATAGGGCATAGGCTTTAACACGTCTATATTGTTGGCTATTTATTTCTTTGTGTCTTTTCTCCAGGCAACACGAGTTAAGACATAAACATGTCTCAAATTGTATTGCACATTAGATATTTTCATTTCCATATAGTCACCCTTCTGCTCATGTTCTAGACTATGTCTTCATCTCCATGTCATCCAAAAGGGACATAGGCTAATTGATGCATGTCGAATGCCGTAGAAAATAAAACCTAACTTTGCACACTAAAATGTATAGTAGCGATGAGTAGAGATCGTATCTATAGGGAATGTACGTGTATCTTTTGCAATGAAAAGAATTAATGTTTAGGAAATAGGGGGTTTTGGTTGGATGTAACTAAGAAAACAAATTGAAATTGGAGTGACAAAAGCAAATCAAATCAAACAATTGATGAATGCATTTGGAATTCGGCTCTCAGTTCAATCTCAGCCTATACACAAATAAACATACTTCATTATCTTGTTGATTTCACACCTTTCTTAAAAGCTTAGCTATCGAGCAATTTAGAATAAGCTCTCTATATTTAGTAGGATAGTGACAACACGAGTTAAGAAAGCATACTAATCTAGGTAATATCCACATAAACTTGGGTCATTTAACCTATGTTATGTTATCCCTAATGATTCAACACCATTAGGTTACCATGAATGAATCAAAAACACAACTATTACGTATTGTATTCCATATTCTAGCAATGGATATAAACAATGTATTAAGAATAAGAATATTAATCATTTATACATGAATACCCAAAATAATATTCAAAGAATAATATAAACAACCTATATAAAGAGAAGATCAATAATATAAACAATATAAAAAATAATATAAACAATCTCTTTCGTTTAATCTGCTTCTTGTTTATTTATATGCTTTCCACTTACAATCCTCCTGTACTAAAGGGTCAATCACATTAATTGTAAAAATAAAATGGTCATTATGGGACTGTTTATTAAGGTAAAAAATATTGAAATAAGTAACTTCCCTGACAAACATCTATATTAGTTTGGATTGTGTTAAGAAACAATCTCCCTAGTAAAATAGGTGTCGGATTACAAGAGGTTTCATCATTAATGTCAATCATATAAAAATTAGCAGGAAATATTAGTTCATTTACCTACACTAGCACATCCTCAATCACCCCATCTAGGTAGGCGTTAGTACAATCAACCAATTATATGATAAAACTAGTTTCTTTTAATGGCCTTAAATTTAAAGAAGCATATATGGAACGAGGCATAACATTAATCGATGCTCCTAAATCTAACATGACCTGTTTATTTTTAGTGTTACCAATTTTACAAGGAATAATAAACAAGTCTGAGTCCTTACATTTAGGAGGTAGTTTCTTTTTAAAGATTTCAGAAACAGTTTCACTCATCTTATCATTTCATTACCTTTTAGCTTCCTCTAGTTCGTACACAATTCCTTAAGGAATTTTGCATACCTTGACACTTGCTTGATCACATCTAATAGTGGGATATTCACCTCAACATTCCAGAAGGTCTCCCAAATCTCCTTATCCTTCTTCTTTGAATTTGGCAACCTGCTAGGAAAAGTTAGAGGATTAATCTTTACAATAATTGGGAACTCAGTATTTACCTTAGATCTAGAAGACATATCCCTTTCTTCTTCAAGCTCCTTCCTGATTTCTTCTTCACTGGCCAAACTTTGTGTAATCCTTTCAAGATCCTTAAGCTTCCTGCCATTCCTTAAGATAATTGAGCTAATGTTCTTTATAATTGCCTATGGTTGTGATAGTAGTTTTCCTTCTCTTTAGGCTTCAAGATGGTTGATAGTCACTACCATCTGACTCATTTGGTTCTCTAGGTTGTGAATGCTAGACTTTGCCTCTTGTTGAAACTATTGCACCTCCTATTGGAATTGCAAAGTATTAGTTGCAAGAGATTTAACTATATTTTCTAAAAAGTTACCTGAGTTAGAAAAAGAGGCTTGTCGCCTATTCTGGAATTAATTTTGTTACTTATTCCTTCCATAACTCAGGATGAGATGATCCCTATAACCTTAGCATTGACATATTCCATACTTCCCTCCTGTAAGGTTAGGCACCCATCAGTCAGATGACTTGTGTTTGTACATATTCTGCATGCCTTTACCTATGCCTGTCTAATTATAATTTGTCCAACAAAAGAATTTAGCTCATCTAAACATTGTTCAATGGATGAAGTATTTACCTCATTTGCACAACAAACACCATTGCGAGTGACAAATTGTTGAGTATTAGCAGTCTTAGGCTCAATTAAAGTCTTGGCTTTCATGGGAGTCGTCTCACTTAGTGCCCCACTACTCGCTGCATCGACCAAACTGCTTTCCATAGGTAACAATCCCTCATAGTAGTATTGGATGAGGAATTGCTCTGAAATGTTGCGGTAAGGACAACAAACATATAACATCTTGAAGCATTGTTAATACACATAAACGTACTCTTCATTGTATTGCTTTATTCCGCATATCTCTTTTCTTATGCTAGCTGTCTTCGATGTTGGAAAGTATTTTATCCAAAAATAGTCTCTTTATCTTGATCCATTTATTCATGCTTCTAGCAGGTAATAGCTAGTCTTTTATCGCATCTTTCAATAGAAATGGAAAGGCTCTCAACATAATCTTCTCTTTGGCCACCCTTGAAGGTTTCATACTAAGACAGACCTCATCGAGCTCCTTAAGATGTTTATGAGCATCCTTACTTGAAAAACAAAGAAAGTTAGACAACAGATGAATTAGCCCAGTCTTAAGTTCAAAATTGATATGCTCAGCAAATTAGGAAAAGTAATGCATAAAGGTTTTTGAGTTAAGTATGGAGCAACCAACTCCCTTAATGTTCTCGAATTAGCCATTGTTTCTTCAATTTCAAGCTCTTATTCTACTTTTAGAGTTGTCCTTGTTTCCCTTTTTAACCTTCACAGTGTCCTTTCAATCTCCATATCAAATTGTAGAAGTTCTTTATGAGGAGATCTAGTTACTACCATACTCTAACACTAAAAAATGTGTAAAGATTAAGAAATAATTGGAAAAATGATTATAAACAATATACAAAACACCAATTTAAATCAAGAGCAAAAATTAAAGCACCACACCCCTCATCAACGGCACCAAAATTCTTAATGCATATCAAATGCACCAAAAAATAAAACTTAACTCTGCACACTAAAATTTATAATAGCGGTGAGTAAGGATTGTATCCACAGGGAATGTACGTGTAGCTTTTGTAATAAAAAGAAATAGTGTTTAGGAAATAAGGGAGTTTTGGTTAGATACAATTAAGAAAATAAAGTGAAATTGGAGATAACAAAAGCAAATCAAATCAAACAATTGAAGATTGATAAAATTAATGAATGCGTTGGAATCTAGTTCTCAACTTAATCTCAACCTACATACAAATAAACATACTTCATTATCTTGTTGTTTCACACCTCTCTTATAAATTATAAATCGTAGCTTAACAATAAGCTCTGTTAATCCCGATACATCTTGTTTAATTAAAATAAGCTCTTTAACTAAACATAGTTATCGAATAACCTAGAATAAACTCTCTGCTTTAATAAGACAACCATAATACGAGCTAGGAAAACATATTAATCTAGGCAGCAACCACACAAGCTTAGTTCATTTAACCAATGTTATGTTATCCCTACTTATTCAACACCATCAGTTTATCACGAATGAATCCAAAAAAATAACTATTATGTATTGTATTTCATATTCTGGCAATAGGTTCATACCTAAACAATCTATTGCGAACAAGAATATTAATCATTCATACTTGAATACCCAAAATAATATGCCAAATAATAGCATAAAAAATCTCAATAAAGAGAAGATCCACAATACACAATGAAGAGATGTTCAGATGTGATCTTCGGCTTTAATTTCACCTACAAACTGGAAGGAAGAAGACTATCCCTCCTCGGAAAGAAGTGTCTGTTCTACCTCCTTTAGCGTTCCAAAAATGATTCACATCTTTTTTGGCCACTCACATATCTATTTATATGAAAAACTAGGTTTCTAGGGAGATGCACAATTTGATGCTCGACTATGCATCCATCCATGCATCACCAAAAAAATGTTTCTTTCAAAATTATGATTTTGCAAATCATGCAAAAAAAATTTCATTTTCTTATCCCATCTTCACTCTAATCCATCTCCTTCTTATTCCATAAAGAAAAATGAGTTTGGACATTATGAGGATGGCTCAAGGAAAGCGCTTTTAATTCATTTTAGCTCTTATGCTTCCAATTTGTACCTAAAAACCAAATGTGAATCAAAATGAGTATCTTAAGCATTTTATAATATTAATCGCTAAGTATAAGGACAGAATATATAAACAATCAAAGACACATCACTAATACATGACCATGTGCCAGGTCATTTTTAACCAAAAAAAATGTGATTTTTAAATGTTTTGTTTGTATTTATAATTCTTAAAAATCTCATCGTAAGGAAATATCTTCTCAATAACCTAAAAAAACATAGTTTGAATTAAGTAAATCAAGGTAATTTACAAAAACAAAGCAAAATACTAAAAGAATTTTTGTATGTTTTATGTATATCAAATATCCCAACTTTTAAACTTTGATCTTTTTACTTAGGTTAAATTTAGTATAGTGAATTCCTTTATGCTCACTTTATTCATAATTTTTCACATGGAATACTATACTACTAATTAAGATCAACTTTCAACTAGTTTATGTTAAAGTCATATAAAAGGTTTCATTATCAAAGTCAAGAATCAATCTAAAGACTATTCAATTAATTAAAAATAAATTATTCATCAATGTTTAGACTATTGATTTGACCTTGTTGACTCACAATGCACTTTAATTTCTAATAATTCCTTTTACACACCTTTCTTTCATTGTCTAATTTTTTGGAATCGTAACTTATTAAACTAATTATAATTAGATAAATTTACTTAAGAAATAGGTTCAAAATAAAATCGACATAATCCTGCCCTTCACTAAAATCTTACATTGTCTTCAATAGAACAATGATAAGCAAAATACAAAGGTAGAAGGTACCCAAAAAAAACATATAGAGGAAGGAAAAGTAAAGATGAAAGTAAAGTTCTGTGAACCTTCTGTTCTGTTGTCTAATATTCACTATCAATATGATAAGATATTTATAATTTCATGATACCTTACACAAATACTAACAAAGAAACTATAAAATGTAAAGGATACTAAAAACAAAATAGAAATATAAAAATCATGTAAATTAATATACCTAAATTGTACATTGTAACGAGCAAAGAAAAAATATAGGACAAAAAAAAGAATAAACGCATATTAGCTAGCCATCACTGATGTCATTCTTGAACCATTATCCCTAGGTGGAGATGGTAGAGAGGCTGGACGGTGAGACTAATCCAACATGATAGAAACTTGTAGTGAAGTTCTCTTTTATTTTATCTCGCTATCAAGACTCTTCTCATTCAGCCATGCTCGAAGATACCTGCTGCCTCTCCAAGTGATGAACACCCTTAAGTTATTGAGGTTTCAATTTGACATCCTCGATCTCCCCCGCAGCTACCTTTGTCATAGGTTCATTCTTTTGTAGTGCAACTATTGAAGTGGTGGCTCCCGCTCCACTCTGTCGGGCATCACTCCTGCCTCCTCTATGAAGGCATCATCCCCTGCATAGTCTCTCTCACGATAAAAACACACACCCCACTGACCTTCCTAATTAATCCTGTATATCTCATCATATCTAGGTCGATCGTGCAATATTTGCTAGTTTTGTCAGGTACCCTTTAATAAACGGCACCTTATTTTTATTACCAACAAATTTTTGAAACTCGGACCGGACAACGAATCGGATACTTTACTAATTACCGATTTGACCGGTTCGACCGTTATAATTATACAATAATTATATTTAATTATATATAATATTAGTAATATTACAAATAAATAATATACCAAATAATATTATAAATATAAAATTCATTGAACCAGTGGTTGAATTGGTTAACCAGTTTTTCACTTATTCAAATAAGTTGGAAAGCAATAACCTAAGTTACAGAAGATATATCAAAAAAGTAAAGATAAAAAGGAATAAATAAAAAATAAACATAAAGAGGATGAAATTTAAATATACACATTAAGTTTGAAAATAAATAGTATTAAGAAAAAGCATAAGCTTTAGCTAAAAAAAAGAAGACTTATTTTCCTTTGCTATATGCGTATATATATGGAGTTATTCCAAAATAAAGTTTCTAAGAAATTAAAATAAAAAGAGATCTTTTAAAAAGGGGGTTAAAGTTAAATGTTAAAAATTTTAGATTAAATTCTCAAGATTTTTTTATTTTGATATAAAATGTTTTCATAAAATGGTTATTCTTATAAACTATATACATATAGTTATTATGATTATGAGAAGGAAAGGAAAATAATTCGAGGAAGAAAAAGAAGTCCATCACTCGTCCTTTTGTTTTCAATAATCTTTACATTAAGATCAAGTTTAAGATAATTTCATCTACTTTTATCAAATGAATCTTGGGTTGTAATTATACATAGTATTATTTTTACAAAAAAAACATTACAATAAAGTTATAAAATATATCAATATTGTCAAATTCATCATCCAAAATCATAATAATCTACTTCACATAGATCCAAAGAATTCTAGTAACTTACCCATGAAGCTATCACAGTAGACCCACACCCATCTTGGGTTGCGTCAGGTTATGACTCAAATCAACCTGAACTAGTTATTTTACTATTTATAACTTTGTAATATATTTTGTCCTATGAATTTGTTAAAAACATTGGGTACACTAGATGGAGTCTTATAGTTGTAGGAAGGGCCAGTAAGAAGGAAGCAGGATTTAAGACCTCCATCCATGCTTTCTTCGATATTACCATCTTCTGACAGTAAAACCAAGCAATCCACTTATAACGTAATCCATGTCAGAAAAGTGGGCAAATATTAGTTTCCTCTTTGTACAATGCCATCGCCATCCCCATATAAAATATCAATAGCAGAACGACTCGTCTTCAATAGCAGGTGAAGCGTAAGCCACATTCATAAACATATATCCTCTCGTATATAAACATATTCATAACGCACAACTTGGACATTACTCGCATCTAAATTCCGCAAAAAAGCTTAAGCATAAAAAAAAATCATTGATCATGCTCTGTCAGTTTAAAAAAAAAGGAAACCGTTCTACCGTTCCAATACTGCTACTCTGCCATTCACATCTCGAGGCCTCATCAGCAGCTACTAGCTTATTACCATATAGGGCATAACCTAAGAATAGGTGGGAACCTGGATCATTCTGTCTACTTAGGTTCAATCGACAACATTCTGCTTTACGCTGCGGTGCTACCGTCGAACAGGCTGTTCAAACTGCAAAATTGAGTAAGAAAGACCTATCTTAAAAAGCAGAAGCATGTAACGCAAGTAACACTGATCGAAGAATGAGAAGGAATATCCTATAATGCTCATACGAACTCTGAGAAATGTCCTCATGCATGGTGATCTGTTGGGGAAAAAAGTGAAGATTCTGGAAGTCAGACTGAAGCCTGGAAACTAGCAAACGAAGATCTTTACACCGTAAACAGGAGAATAACACAAAATCAGAAGCATGCGCTTGGAAAGAAAGACTCTTGACATTTTGGTTTTTGCCAAATGTGACAACACATGGGAGATCTTTTTATACAATGCAGCAACATAAAATTCAGAGCAGTCAAATCTCTCAACTGAATTCCATCATCAACTTCGCAAGAACTCTGTACATCTCCAACGATGGGAAATGTATATACAGATAAGACTTGTTTATCATCCAGAGATTGTAAAGGCATCTGACAGTTTTTTATGGTTTCACCTATCCCTCAGTGTCAACACTATCGTCACCAGAAGACATTTGTCTAGGCTCTGAGCGTGAGAGTCTCCTGGGTTTTGTTGACCCTGTTTCAACAAGCCCTTCTGTTGAAAAATTCAATGGAGCAGATCCTGAAGAAGAAGGCAGGAAATATCGAAGTGGGGCATCAATTGAAGAAGATGTCGGCAGATTGTAAGCAAAAATTCCCATAGGATGATCAAACTTGCAACTTGGACCAAATTTGCAGATACCATAACGAGAGTAGAAGATGCATAAAGGTTCTCCCTGTTGCAAGTTAGATGTGAGATCCACCAATTCACTTATGACTCTGGCAACTCACATCAGTACAGTACAGAAAGCGCTAGTGCATTTAATGAAAAATGTCAGGGTGGATGTGTAGCTCAATGAGTAAACAAAAAAAGCAGTTAGATTAACACAAGTAAATTTCTTGATAAGAACTTAGGGTATGGCTGTTTCCCGTATTAAGTCCTGGGGTTACAACCATAATAATGCGTGCAGTGCACCCTGAAAGAAAACACATTTAGTTAGACAGCACCTCTTTTATACCTTTTCACATGGCATAGATAACAAAATATTAAACTCTTAACTTCTTCTTGATTCAGCTACAGGTAAGACGAAGAAATATTTCTACTGCTACGTGGTGAAAAAATTAGAAACAATTAAACAGAAATTCAAACTTTTATTTCCTGAAAGTTGAAACTATAACAAGCATCAAAGTCCCAAATAGATTTTTTGGTTCTTAGCTCTTGGATCTTGACATTGTTCTTCTGAACTATAATTTTGATCCTTTTACTTCATAATTAATTTGAATATTTGACAATCTAGTTAATTAAATTACTACATTTATTAACTCATGAATTTCAGCATTTCAGTCAAGTGATCAGGAGAAAGCGTTCGTACAATGCGCATGACTATTTTGTGCTATGTTGAATGGAATGGGTCTGCTTTATTGTTCTCTTCCCCTGCGTACGTGCTTGAGTTTGGGATATGTTGTAATGGTAGGAAAAATATCCAAATTCTACCATCCAAACCCAGCCATGGAGTTAAGTAGTTTGACTTCTCTGGTTTCTCTAATTTCTTTTTCCCAGATCAGTATCACATAAAAGATAATCTAGAAGATTGACTGGAGTCTTGAGGCAATAACCTACCTAGGTGCCACAAACATTGAAATGGTAAACACAGGCGCACAAAATCCTTAATGGTCTATCATTTGACAACCATCAAAAGGTATGGTGATTACATAACACTTAATACCAGAGAGAATGCATTACTACTATATTCCTTCCAAGTACAAATGGAGCAAGATTTCATGTTGAAACGGATTACAGCTTCATAGAATCAAAAGGAGAACAGTTCCAACTCCAAGAGCAGTCCATAATATCAAATCCAAATGAAGGAAATTAAAGTCATTTATCCTAAAAGAAAGTCAAAATGAAGCCAAAAAGGCGAGTACAAAAAACTAATGTGGGAAGATGAATCTTTTCTAAATAGAAATAGCAAAAGGAGTATATGGGCAACTCCTAATTGACACGTAGAGATCATAATATTGACGAACATGGTGCAGTAAGGAAAATTGATTACTTCAATTATATTTATTAGACACCTCAGCTAAGATATTCCAAGACTTCATCTACAACAAGGTTTGAATTACATAAGATGTCCTTCACAGGTAACAATATTAATGGTTGAATGATTTTAATTGAGGAAGTCCATAAACAAGGTCGAAATTAATTGCGTGAGATTGAAATTCAATTAACACCAGAAAGAAGCCAAAATGACCAGAAAAGAACATTAAAGACAGTTTAACCTACAGCTGTAACAAGCAAACAGCATGCAGTAAACAGAAAACTTATAGTCAGATAGAACTGTTTGATCCTATAAACTTACAGGACGTAAAGGAAGGCCAAGGGGACTCAAGGCACAGTCAGGTGCAGGAATTAATCTCTCTCTTGGGTGATGAAACCTACAAACTGCACCAAATTTACAATCTCCAGTCTTCATGTAAAACTGACATTCTGGTTGTCCAGGTCTCTCAGGAAATACATTATCTCT
This sequence comes from Erythroxylum incrassatum, assembly GCA_026546855.1. Classification (NCBI taxonomy): domain Eukaryota; kingdom Viridiplantae; phylum Streptophyta; class Magnoliopsida; order Malpighiales; family Erythroxylaceae; genus Erythroxylum; species Erythroxylum incrassatum. The sequence goes on from JANVCL010000007.1 coordinate 8,427,781, forward strand.
TTGCAATGCATAAAATCCCACAGGCATAGACCCAGAATGGAATGGAGAATATGTTCCTTGATTTCCAGCATTTGTAGAATCAATATGGCGAGAAGTTCCAAAATTTTGGTTGCTTCCTGTTTGCTGCTGACTCTCTGGAGATGAAACTGACTCCAGCTGACCCTGGAAAAATGGCCCATGAACATGCCAAACTTTGTCATATTCAAAAATTCTAAACAGCAAAACCATATTGTATAAAAGCATCTTATGCAAGACAAAACCATGACAATAAACTATCCAACTTCAGAACTGAAAAACAACTTTTCCGCAGATATAAAAGTAGGTGCTAGAAAATAACCCCACTCATAGATTGAACACAAGATGAAAAAAATGCGCTAGAAGATAATCCCAAACTTAGATTGAAGACAAGTTTAAAAATGCTCTTGATAATCCCAAACATAGATTGAAGACTAGCTTAAAAATGCTCCAAATATAATTTCAGTGTGTCTACTTGCACAAAGGTGTTAACGCTCCATCACATACTGCGAGGATTGGATGTAAGGCAGACATAACTAATAACTGACCGCAATGTGTAAACCAGTGAGAATTTAGCTTAGTGACAGCTGACAACCTCTGCCACCAACATTTGATCATTGCTGGCACAAGGGGGGAGGGAAAAGGTTTATTATGATTGGACCCACTTGGTCACACCAAATCATAAGAAAAGCACTGGGAAATGGTATTGTCATGGTTTTGCTGTTTAAACTCCCCAACCTTCAAGGGTTTTGACACAGTCTTGTTATGGTTCTACAAAACTTCCCCGCTTGATCACTTCACTTCATAACAAGTTCAATGAATTCTATATCATCAGCTAGGTAAATCCTAGAATGTGTTATTACACTTTAAAATTGTAACTGCGCTGATTCCTTGTGGACAAGACAATTGAGGCGAACATTCGGTAATGAAAACTAAGAAAGTCCTCCATGTTCCAACAATTGATTTGGCATAAAAATTGCAGCTTCAAGATACATTAGATCTTCAAAATTTTCTATTAAAGCTTCCACATCATACATCAAGAATGGATCACCTTCACAATAACAATTGCCCCAAAAGTTAGCAGCTGTGTTACCAACCAATTTCAAAAAACTAGAGTAGCTTCAACTTCAAGTTCAAACTATAGTGCAGGGTGCTACCCTAGCTCCATAGATAAGGAAATTTACTTAAACCTTCTGAGATAAGAACAGCAACTATACTAATTTTTAGTAATGCAAAAACAGTTGTCTATTTCTAAGGAACCCACAGTTTTATCAAATAAGTGAATGCAACACTATAAGCAGTTAGTTCCTGCCCATCCTAAATGTGGACTAAAAGCATGTAAGCTCTCTGCAAAATAATCAAATAATTAACATGTTTGAAAGACCATTTTAGTAAGTAAATAACCACAATATATCAGTATGTTCAAGCTAGCAGAAGGGTCACAAAAAGTGGCCATATATTAATGCTAACTTCTTTCTTGTAGAGACTTCATCTTGCTATTGTTCAGGTAGTACTTAAAATACGCACAGATAGAAGTACTTCCAGGGAAACCAAGTCAACTCTCACAACACAGAGACTTATAAGCTCATATGGCCTCGAGGTGTTCTCTAACAAGTATAGAAGCTTACACTGTATGTATTCCATCCTGGTACAGATACAACTCCATGAGGTAGAATCAAAGGTGCATAACTTGAAGGAGCCTGCCAGCGTGGGCTGGTAATAAATGATGGTCTTGACCAGTTTGTAAGTCCTCCGGGATAGGACTGCTGACTTGTTGGTGGTGGTGAGTGAACAGTAGGATACACAGAGGAACCACGTATAGGAACCATCACATTTGATGGTTGCGGGTGGTGGAATTTACAAGTACTCCCGAATTTGCATTGTCCAGTTCTTAAATAATAAGCACATTCTACCTCATTCTACAAAAACAGAGAGAGAAATAAACCTTCACAACTTAACAATTGTGAAAACATTGTTTTCAAACTCATACAGAAATTGACCTAAACTAAAACTTAAGATAATTATGACTTGAGTTTAGAAAATTATAAACATCAAAATTCATTAGTTAATTAACCATTGCATATTGCGGCCAAATTATAGATTGCTGCATCACTTAATTTTGGTGGATTATTTCAAAAATATATGAAAACAACTATGCTAAAATTGAGAATTAATAGAGGCCAAAATCTGACATTTTCTACAATACCGAAGCTATAGCCCCCATCACACATTGTTGACTCATTCGTCAAAGAATATGGATGAGGGTGTGATATGATTTGAAATGAAGTATCTGCTTGAAGTTATATTACCTTGGGCAGAATTGAAGAGAAAAGATGGTACATTTGTGGATAGGAAAAGGTCATATCTAATCTATAAACAAGTTTCAAAACCAAAAGAAACAAATCATTAAAGAAATAAATGATCTACTAAAATCATCCAACTTCACATGGAAAAGATAAAAATAGTCACAAAGGCAAGAAACTTGATTACAACCACAAAAACAGAAGAGTCAAATAGTAACCAAAACAAATATAACACAAAGCACCCTCAATAATAACTTCCACAATGGCACCAACAACATAGAGATGTAAATGGTTGAATGGAGAAGCACCAACTAAACAGAGACCCAAACACGATTAACACAGAGTATTACACCCAGCTAACACTCTCATCCTTGTTGAGTGACCGTTTCACCACAATAGCTTAAGCTGCTGTGAGAGGTCAATTTAATTGGTTTTATATATTCACTAATATACCCCCTTAAGTGAAAGCCCTTTGGGCTTGAAACTTGCATAGGCTCTATATACCTTGTGCTGAATAATAGGTGGGTGGTAGAATTTGAACTTATAACCACTTGGTTTCAAAGGCTCTGATATCATGTTGAGTGACCGTTTCACCACAATAGCTTAAGCTGCTGTGAGAGGTCAACTTAATTGGTTTTATATATTCACTAATAATCCTAATTGATACTTTTAAATAAATGTGATATTAAATACCGGTCGAAGTGGGTAGCCAAGGATATTTAAGGAAACTCTTCCAGCAATCCCAGCCTTGTCTCTAGGATGATGAAACTTGCATGTGGCTCCAAATTTGCAAGTACCCGTCTTCAGGTAGTACTGTTGAGCACCAAAAATACTTGTTACAGTTTTTCAAGACATGGAATATACAAAAAGGAAAAGGGGAGAAGGGAAGTGTATCTCATCGTATCACAAAAAGAATTTCAAAAGAGTGAATCTTAACTATGAACTAGAACTTTATGCACTTCAAACCAAAATCAACTGCTACTTTAAACCTTCAATTCTTATCCCAACCTATGTATCTCTTTGTATGAAAAAGGAATTGTAAAATATAAATGCTAGCACCATGAGTTAGAATTTCAAGCACTTTAAACCAAAATCATCTAGTCAAATCCTTCAATTTGGACCCCAAACTATGATTACAAATAACAATGATCAGTTAATGATCAGATAAGAAAAAAAGTCATATCAAATACCCTCACTTATTATGAAGAAGACAGAAAGTTTCAAATTGCAGTCTACATATTACTAGCTTCTATACACATAAAATCATAGAAAATAAAATTATCATCTTTTGTATTTATTCTTTATTTTCATAAACTTTTTTTTTCATGGCTAAGCCCATGATCATGGATCATTTTCAATCCAACAAATCCATTATAAAAACCAATGATCACCAGTAAATAAAATTTGTTTATTTGATTTGACAACCAAAGTGGTTGCTATTGAAGCAACAATAGTCAGAAGCAAAACATTTTCATTCCTACGGTATAAACTGACACAGAATCAAATATTCTTACCAGAAAGACTACATCACCATCTAGACTAAAGGAAAAAGGGAAAACAGAGAGTATAATGATAAAAATGTAAATTTTCATGAATTCTCATAATTGGCAGTCAACTTTTAGTGGATCAAGGGAAGTCTAGAAGAAACTCTGTTTTCTTTTATCCAGAAAAGGGGTTAATGGGTGAAGTCAGGTACTTACTAAATATTGTTTCTCGTAATTTCATAAGATATTGCTGGCCTATACTACCCCAATTCGAAGAACATTAAAACTAAAAAATGGCAAACATTAAGCACGTAAGATACTTCCCAGGGCAATGAAATTCAAGAAATATACAGAAGTGAAAATTCTTATGATAAAAGCCAAATCTTAAAAATGTTGCACACCTGATTCTAAAAGCATAAAGATTAGACCAGTAGGGCATGGGCAGTATGGGGGAAATGGACTAATGCTCGGAACTACACACATACATCAAGCTATGGAAAATAGGTGGCCATTCCTTCTGTTCAATCCAATCTCATTTTAAAAATTAGTAGACTCTTGTAGTCCATCTTGGCTGTCCAAAAATTAACCAAGGGATAGTACTTTTTGCTTACACATGCTTGGAAGATGCACTATAACTTCTAAAAGAAAAGCATTTCCCCTTCTACAATTCACTAGAAGCAACAAAATTTATAATCTTACAAGGCCAAGCTAATATATTCAGGCAAAAATTGACTACTTCAATATTCTTCAATTTTCCTTCTTTCAAGTGTTTTCTAATATTTCTACACAAAGTGTAATCACAAGCATTGGACACTATGAAATATACAAGATAAAATGCAATTGCTCACATAAAACCAGTTTTATAACAGCCTCAACAAAAGAATTACTTTATCCGTACCTGGCATTCAGCTTGTCCTATCCTTTCTGGAAATTCCCCCTTCATCCTTGCAGCAGCAATTGCCTATGACTCAAATTTGGAGAGTTGAAAATGTCAACTCATGTCGTTTTAATCTTATGAAGACACAAGTAAAATGTAGAATATGAAGGAACATCCAACCAAGTATATCTACATCTTGGAGTAACCCAGCATCTAATATCATGTACATTACATGTTTTTTCCGTGGCACATTTCCAAGTGTATGTGTGTGGGTGTGTGCACGAGAGCAGTTCAATGGTTGATATTCTCATTGTATACGCGCATCACAGAGAGAGATAAAATGAGCATGAAAAGTTCGAGAAGCAAACTACAAAAGATTCGTTTTCTTACATCCATTTCCTTCATAAATGCAAATGACAATAAATGGAATACTGAGAGGCACAACTAAAACAATTCTGGCAGGGTATAACCTTCTATGCTATGAGCAATGTTTCAAGTACTTTCTGCAGTTCATACCAGTTTTCTGTTGGGGGGGTGATTATACCGACATGTAGCTCCAAATTTACAAAGTCCTGTCCTGATATAATAAGCACAATCTTGCTCTCCAGGACGCTCAGGAAAGGGGCCAGCCTCCATTCCTTCACTTGATCTCAAGTTCACTTGCCACATTGCATCTGAAATGTTGCATAAGTGGGTTCACACATCTTAGACAGACACTATTAAGTATTGGACACTGAAAAATCAATTTTGACCTTACATGAAAAGTATCCTTCCAAAACTTATTCTAGTGACATCTCAAAGAATTGAAACTAGTGTAAAAATATTGGATGGTGAGGAATTAAGTTATAAGCTTAACAGCAGAAAATATCCAAGTTTTCTTTTCTCCTATCCTGATTAAGTTCTTCAAAAGAGAGGAAGTACATATCATACCACAATTTTCTAATAGAAGAGAGGAGGTGGTGGAGTAGGAGAATATCCTTTTCATAAAAGAAAGTTGCCTTTCTTTGATGGTTCCAACAACTCAACTGAACTTCGTAATCTCAATCATCATACATTAAACTTACAAGAAGTAATCGACATCTAACTAATGACAAAAGAAGATAATAAATTTATTTTGTTTCTTCTCTTTTCAGTAGTGAATTATGAATTTGACTGTCAAGAAACTTAAGACAAAGATCAAAGAACCGATAAACCCATAAAATAAGATTTTTTTCCTTGTTTTCCACTAAATATAGTTGAGATTTGAGGAAGAAAATCAAACTAAGTATTGAACTCCATTTTTTTAAGACGAATTTCCCGAAGGAAAAAAATTATTAAAGCAAAACGGTTTTTGTTAGCGGGCTTTAAAAGATACGGGATGAAGAGCAGAAATAAACATAAAGCAGGTTCATGTAATGGACCTGTCAGTACTAGAAAATTACCAGTAACAACATGGTTGTTCACTAGTATGATTTCTTCCCAGGATCACAAGATTTAACGATAATGAAGTTAGATTTTCATTTTATATCTTCCTTTCTTTCAGCATACCAAAACGTATCCAAATTAAAGCACTACATTCAGTAAATAATCATCCAACAGATGGAAAGAGTCAAATAGTAAGAACATATTAAAGTTCGTCTTTAATGAGAAAGGAGGAAAAATAAGGAAGAAGGAGATAACTTTGGATCATATTTCTGGCAAAACAACGATACCAAAACTAACAATCATTTAATGTACCATCAAGAAAACAATAAATGCACCAAAAATGCAATAATTACACAATGAAGAGACATAATAACATATATCAACACTTCAATTGCAATTAGAAATTCATTGCAACTCTCTCAATTGCAGAAAATTCACAAAAAAACTAATTTATAATTTTGATCATTAAAAAATTTCTAAAAGACAAGAGGGAAAAAGAACTTCTAATATTTTGTTCAAAAGAGTTACTTCAAACTATGTGAAGAACACAAGCGGAGAATACAATATCTTCCAAACACTTTAGCAAGAACTAAACAATATAGAATAGAGAAAAAAAAAAGAAAATTAATGAGTAAAATATGAATCAAAGCATGGTCTTGCAGCTTTGATATCCAGTAATTTGGTTTCAATCATTCTCTAAGCCACTCTAAGATTTGCTATATATAAAACCTAAGGTCACTGCAAAAGAGAGAAATTGACAGTTTATTCAGAGACGTGAACCATCATCGAACTCCTTTGCGTAAAACTCTAAGACACAGACATGCAAATTAGGACAAACCCTACATGAAAGAAACCATTGGAATAGGATGCATAAAAGGATATTGTCTATTACCAAGGGCTGCCTCTTGGTCCTGAGTAAACAAGGAATCAGGGAAAGAAAAGCTATAAGTATCCATTTTGGTATGGCAAAGAGAATCTACAACACTCCTTAGAGACTCTAGCAGCTCATCTAAATTTGGAACACCTTTCAAAATAGGTAGAACTTCTTAAGACCATTAGGTACCTCTTGGTAAAGAAGGCTATTCTAACTCAACAACTATAATAACAACAAAAGGAAGGAAATGAATGCGATGGGGAATGGCTATTGAGTTCTTAACGTAGATAATATTTTATTCATATAAATGCAAAGTAGAGTACCTTTTTCTGACATTTAAGGCAAGACTCCATTACACTTAATTGAAGACGACATCCATCTGAAAAGAACTTCCTAATTGACTCAGGACATTTGTCTATTGAATTTTTGCAGCGATACTTCCGAAATTGTAATAGAAAAGGAGAACTTTTAATTTACTTCTTAGTCAGTGAGATAATAAATGCCAAAATTTCTAAATCACCAAAACTTTATATATTTTATTTCTCACAAAAGTTTGAACTTTATCAGCACTTGAATGAAGAAGTTACTAAAAAAGTTTAATCCTAATACAAATCAATGTCATGATAAAATGCTCTATACACATGTTTGCTGAAATATTAAAATGAGTAACAGTAAAAGCATAAGAGGGAGAGATATCGCGCGCGCGCGAGAGAGAGAGAGAGAGAGAGAGAGAAACCAGAAGCAAAAGCATCACAACCGGTTATAAAAGAGATACAAAAAATATAAGGAAATCAAACACTAAAAATTGCAAATGTTGTGAAGCTTGCAATCCATAACTGGCAAAGTAAAAGGAAAGACAAAAGGAAAGAATCATTTAAGACACGGATAGCATGAATTACTTAGAGGATGTTTCAGAAATTAATACAACTCTCTATTCAAAAACAGCAAACTGCTTGCACACAGAATGAGACAACTCAAAAACATGTGAAATCACATTCTTTCGAAAATCATCTTCTCCATTTCCTCATTTACATATATATACATAGAGAGAGAGAGAGAGAGGCAAACCAGAAGCAAAAGCATCACAACCAATTATAAAAGAGATACAAAAAACATGAGGAAATCAAATACTAAAAATTGCAAATTTTGTGAAGCTTACAATCCACAACTAGCAAAGTAAAAGGAAAGAATCATTTAAGATGCGGATAGCGTGAATTACTCAAGGATGTTTCAGAAATTAATACAACTGTCCATTCAAAAACAGCAAACTGCTTGCACACAGAATAAGACAACTCAAAAACATGTGAAATCACATTCTTTTGAAAATCATCTTTTCCATTTCCTCATTTAGATATCTGATATAGTCATAAAAACTATATAAAAAAAAGGAATGGACAGAGGAGAGTATTTTTCGTTTAAAAAGCAATACTTAATGTACGCCTGATTAAATCGTTTGAATCAAACAAAAGAAAATACTAAAGTATAGAATCCGTGAGCAACAGGGGAAGATTCTCAACACATTCTTAAAGACCAATCGAATTTCGAATACAAAAAAAGAATAGCAAATAAAAATAACAATACAAAACAAAATTCAACTTTATATGTAACAATCATCAATACAACATGTAGAAGTAATAGATTATATGCATATAAGTAAGGAAGAAAGCGACCTTCAGGAGGCTCGGTGACAGAAGAAGGTGGAGCTGCAGCACGAGACATCGGAATTCCGGCGTCAAATTCCATAATAAGAAAAGAGCCGTTGCGATCCTCCTCCTTTCCATCATCTATACGCAACAGCAACAGTCTCCGACGGAATCCACATTCCTCCGTCCACCACCATCACTTACTCTGTTTTTTTGTGTTTTTCTTTAGCTTTTCTCCACAAAAAGAAGTTAAAATTAAACAGCACCTCTCTATCTTCTCATTGAGAACTAAAATTAAACAAAATAATAAATAACAAAAGAAAAACTTGAGATAAAATGAGAGGAAGAGCGTGAAATATGTATCTGCCTGGGCATATAAATGTTAGAGAGAGAAACTTGAAAGCAACATTTTAAATATCAGTTAGAGAGAGAAAGTTCGTGTTCCGTCTTCTCCACACAAAAACAAAAACAAAAAAAGAAAATAAAACTCTTTGAGAATAAAAATGAACCAACCAATGCTAAGACACACACACCTTCTCATCTCTTTCTATCCTCCTCTCCTTTTTCTCACTAAAACCGACCACTCTTCCCTCCACCACGCGCTTCCTTTTCCCAATGTTCCCGGCCACTCGCTACACCAGCTTGACACGCGTCGGGGATATTTAGTTGAGTCAAATTTTATTGATTCTTTTGCTTTCGTCAATGCTTACGATACGTAAAGTTCAAAACGTGGCAGATGAAGGGAGCGAGTGCTCGTGTCGTGCGCCGAGGAGAGTGAGCCTGGGCTCTTGCCAAATACCAGAATTTCGGAACGCTTTCTTTTACTATTTCCGGGTTATTTATTTATATTTTTCTGCTTACTACTTCTCTTTTCTTTAATTATCGTACGATGTAATAATCAAGTTTATCGGACTTGGTTCTAGTTAACGATTGCCTCGCATACTCAGATATAGTCCTCTCTGGTTTTTCCATAATTTCTAATTGAAAGTTTTTAAATCCTTACTCCCACTCTTCTTTCCTTTGTCTAAACCTATTGTGAGCTTTTAGAGAGTTGTTCCTTCAATTTCTAGATCTCTCTCAATAAGTTCTGATGGATTGTTTTGGGTTATAAACAAACCAAGCTCTTAAAATAACAATAGGATAAAGAAAGATTAATGATTTAAAATTAAAAATAGAATAAATGCAAAAATAAATTAATGGCCACATTAATAAAAGCTAAGTTTTCCTAATATCCTAGTCCCATTAATGGCACGAAAAACTTGGTGATGATTAATGTTTTAACTCCACAATGAAGCTATAGGTAACAATAATGAGTACAAGTCAATCTTGCAAGGTTTATAAGTACTAGTACTGTAACATCCTACTACTATAGAGTAATATCTGAACATCCAAAGAATATTCAAGTACATATCCTATAACAATGGTATATTAGAGTAAATATAATCTCTTATATGGCATCATAAAGAATATACAGAACTTAAAACCTCAACACTTCATTTCATTCATTGACAAAAGTTTACATTGTAGTCATTGAAACAAATATTTACATTATCAAACATGAGAAAGTTTACAATCCTTTACACAAAAGCTCTACATGTCAAAGGAACTACAAAATACAATCTATAACTCTCCGGATGTCAGCTGACAAATCTTTGATCTATATCTTAATCTAAAATGTTCCTCTAGAAAATCTTAAGAACTAAGTCTCCTGTCTAGTATCTGAAAAGTTACGTTGCAATTTTTTTGATGAGTTTTGCGAACTTAATGAGCGAATCATCATTGATGATCTCACTTAAGTCAAATACACAAATATCACACAACTAGCCAATTTCACAAACATTTTCCATCTCAATAAGACATAATGAATGACACACATTTTGCATACATTCTTTTAGAACATGTATAACCCAATCAATCACATTATCATGGCATATCACTTTATCATCATAATTTCAGAAAAGATTCCATAATCATATATTTCATAATCATAAATATACAAATGCAGATGCATATGAGACTCTAGATTCGTTATTATTTATTGTGACCGAGTGCCTTTCAGATACAGATACAGATACTGGCCTATTGGGCTCAGTCAGATACAAAAATCACAGAGCAAAGCTCTACATACAAAAATTTGAGCTTAAAGCTCTTTCAGACTGGCTACTCTAATCACAATGCCTTTATCTGAACATGCATTTTATGAAATGCTTCAAATAATAGAATATGTCATGAATAGCATTCACTTATGATGCACAAACAAAATCTTATATTCATCAGACCTCAGTTCGGTATTCAACTTTCGTTGAGTTTTCTAAAATCATTCAGAATTCAGTTGCAAACAGATATCATTCAAATTTCAGATGCAAATAGAACACTTCCAATACATTCCCAAATATAAAACTCCTCGGACCATTAAAGTCTTGAATTCACATAAAAATCACAAATAGTTCAATAATTGGAAGTTAAACACAATAAATCAATCCTAAGAAGATCATCTAGGATGACTCACAGTATGCTCCAATTTATGCCATTGCCTGAATGGTCCGGCAATGTTTGAATGGCATTCTTGAGCATCTAAAATCATACAATTCACATTACAAAGTCGATCGATCAAATACATATTCATTTGTGCACATATATACATATATCATGTTTAATGCATGCTCAATTGATTTTTCCCGAGTATGTAACCTTATTCAACTTTCTTAACCATTCAATATCATACTTTGTATACCACTATTTGCAATCAGGTTTGTCCCTTTAAAATAGCTTGATTTACTCCAAATTCATCAATCATACTTTACACTTATCCTTAAACATTTTCATGATCAAAAAGCTTCTTATAATACACACACAATGGGTACCTTACATCTGAAATTTTATCAAGCTAAATCTATACATTCACCAAAATTTTTCCAGCAACATATACTCATACATTCACGCAATTCCCATTTATAAATACCCTATTTTCTTCAATACTCATTCATCCATACCTTATACACATTATTCATGCCCTAAAGATCATATTTTCATTAAAATAACTCACTTATTCCTTTAACAAATCAGAATTTCCAGATTTGATCAACATGTCCAAAACAATCCTTTCTTTAAGTTACGACTTCAATTAAGTACATAAATTTATCAAGATATCTTCTAGCCAAACTATTTCATAGAAGCATTAATAAGACATCAATAATCATTTTTCATGTTTTATGCTTTGACTAATTCGAGCTCTAAAGTCCCCAAAATTAGGAAATAATATAAGGCTCTTGCACAGGGGTCTATCACAGGAAGTATAAAGAAAACAGGCATAACTCAAGATCTAGTCATTATTTAATCAAGCCACTTTCACAAAAGTCAAGCTAAGACCTAGATCTACAACTTTCATTCTTTGAGTGTCTTCAAATTCATGCCCTAAGGATATGTAAAATAGGTCAAAATAGGAAGATGAAATTGAAACCAGAATTTTAACCTATAGCTTTAAAAACAATCTCTTTATGGATCATCAATTATACCTATTTTAGGTTTGAATCATACTCCAATTCCTCATAAATAACCTCTTCAATTCTAGTTCAAAATTATTCAATTAACAACTAACAAATTCTAATCTTTCATGCATAAAAAATCAAACCTGAAATCTATCCTTCATTATCATGCATATAGGTCTAATTCTTTCTCAATTCAAGAACACTCTTCTAACAACTTTCTTAGGCGTAAATCCACCTACTTTATACATTAAATTCCAGTCCAATACATCCACATAAAACCTTATACTCCATGGTTTCCATATACCAAAAACAAAGCAGAAAACTTCCAAGTTCATGCAACATTTTCCAGCACATAGCTTCACCAATATCCCATGCATTTCATTCCAATTCAAGCATCATTCTTATATCATTTGACATGCCACAAAACTCAGATTGTCACTTACCTATTAGGCTTCCCATTTAACATAAAATTCCAGATTAAACAATCCTCCAAGCAAGCAAAAATCAACGCAATTCCAAGGTGAAACTAAGTCATTTTTTCCTTGCTTTTTGGACAGCAAGGTGAAGATAACTTTGAAAAGATTTCTTGGTTATTTGGTGTAGGACTTAGGTGTGGTTTTCATGCAAAACTTTAGCTAGGTTTAAGACCAAAATATAGAGAAAATTTGAAGCAATTTCGGTGGAGAAAGGTGAGGGAATCAGTAAAAATATTGCTGCTGAAATTTGCTCCATCATCATGCTAGGTGTTAACTTCTAAACTCACCATATGTCTTAAGGCATGCAATACATTTGGTTAATTAATCAGCTACCACTAATCCACATATTAGGTTTCCATTTTTCCCCTACTAAATCAGTCCACATGTCGTTCCAAGATTTGTCCACATGTCACATAATAATTGGTCCAATTGTCATTTAATTACTAGTCCATTTGTCACACATTTAACTATGCCAAATGTCACTCAATTTTAGACTTAATCATCCTAATTTTCATATATCAATTTTTTTACCGCTTGTCATTTTTTTCTAAACCAAATGTGCATTTAATTCATTAATCTCTCAATCAATAACATTTGATTCCAATTTACTAATTGAAATCTAATAACACCAAAATTCAAGACATATTAATTCATAATTCACATCATGTTCACTTAAATTCTTTCATACCTCGGGATAGGTCAATTGAGTGCATATGCTATGTTTGTAATGCATACAAATATCAATTCGTGTATGAATGCCAATGTTATGTATGTATATGCAATAATTAATTTAGGGTTAAACATTAAGCATATATCGGAAAATAGGATATCACAAATTTGATACCGGTCTAATATAGGTTGAACTTTTTAAACCTTAAATATCTTGTTTTATTGGTCTATTTTTTAAAACACTAATTTTGTCTCTACTTTTATTTTATTAAAATTTGAATAATTTATTAAAAATTAAAACAAACAACTAAAACCAATGTTATGAATACCGTACCAGGTTCGGTACCGGATTGAGCTCTGGAACGGAACTGTATCGGTACCGGTCGGTACAGGGTACCGTTTCAGGAATTTTTTAAAATTATGAAATAGTCCCTAAAATTTTTAAAAATTGCAAAATAATCCATATTAGTATATTATACAGTTGTACTGTACATTTTACTAGTTTACTGTTTACATCAACCATGTTTTCAAAAAAATAATAATAAATAATAAGGACAATTAATATAAAATAATAATAATTTGTGAATATTTTACATATAAATAATATTTTACAATTTTCAATTTTATCAATTTCTAACAATTTCCAATTTCCAACTATCAC
>JANVCL010000007.1:8451287-8461365 GCA_026546855.1 Erythroxylum incrassatum
TTCAATAACCTATATTGTTTTAAGATAACATGTGAATCTTCTAACAATTCTAAATAGGCATCCTGAAGATCATCAAAGTTAGAAATTACCTCATCATCGCATTCCCTTTCAGCTACTAAGCATATATTTACTTGTTCTAATGTTTATGAGTCGGATTCATATTCAGACGTATCCAAATCTTCCTACGTTGCCATCATGCTCTTTTTGTTTTCTTGACCTTTCTTCTGTTTTATTTTAAGCAATGGACATTCAGACTTGTAATGTCCTGGTTTATTACACTCATAGCAGACGATAGAACTTTTCTCATTCTTTGAATCACCTTTGCTTTTCCTTTTAAAAGAGAAGTCTTTATTTCCCTTTGATTTCCTTTTCCACATCCTTCTAATCTTTCTTGAAATAAAGGATAATTCATCTTCATCTTCACTTGAGTCTTGATCAGATTCACTACATCATTATTCTTGATTTTTTCAATCTTTAATGCTTTTGAAGATGTGCTTCTATTTTTCTGCATCTTCTGATTCTTCTGACCAGCCTTCAATGTAATAGATTTATCCCTTCTGGGTTTATCTTCTATATCAAGCTCTACTTCATGGATTTTTAGTGAACCAAGCAATTCGTCTAGCTTCAGCTTGCTTGAATCCTTGGCCTCTTGTATTGTTGTTATTTTGGGTCTCCATCTTTTTGGAAGACTTCTGAGAATCTTTTTGATATGATCTTGACTTTCGTATATTCTCCTCAGAGCTTTAAGTCCATTAATAATTGTTTGGAATCGTCCATACATTTGATCAATAGTCTCATCATCTTTCATCCTGAACAGCTCATACTGATGAATAAGAATACTAATCTTTGATTCTTTCACCTAGTTTGTGCCTTCATGTGTAATGGCTAATGTATCTCACATTTCCTTTGCAGATTCGCATCTATGAACCTTATCATATTCACTTCTATTTAGAGCACAACTTAAGAAGAACTTGGCCTTTGAATTTAATTGAAATCAAGCTTTCTGATCAACCGACCATTGGTCATGAGAGATGATATCCCCTTCATTATCTGTTGGAATATATGGTCCATTTTCAATGATATCCCATAGATAAATACGTGTGGATTTTATGAAGAGTCACATCCTGTCCTTCCAATAATAATAGCCTTCACCATTGAATGCAGGGGGTCTTGAGACCGAGGCACCTTCTGCTATAAAAACATGTGATTCAGCCATGGATCTTTGTCCTCACTTTGTAACAGTGTTTCTTGGAATCCTTACTCAGATACCAACTGAAGTAAATCACTTGTTAATATGTAAAATACACACGAAGGGGGGTTGAATTGTGTCAAATCGTTTAAGATATTAATCTTTAAATTCTTTTTTATTTTCTTTACAAATTCAGATGATTACGAAAACAATTCACTTAATTTGGTGAGTAATGCAACAGCAAAAATTAGTATCTATAACAACAAGAAAATGAAAGAGATAAGAGTTAGAGAATATGACACTGTGATTTATCCTGGTTCACCCTTAACCTTAGGCTACGTCCAGTCCTCAGAGTTCATCTGAGATTTCACTATAACCTTTACAAGTATTATTTCTACACTTGTAGAGCCTTTTTAGGTATCTTTCACAAAGTATTCTTTATCTGCTTCCTTAGCCTCTTCAGGGTCTAGCCTTTCTTTTCACTCGAAAAGATATTGTTTGAGCTTCACATTATAGATGTATTTTCTCTCTTTTGCGTAAGCACTTGAGCACAAAATTTCTCTAAGTATGCTTTTACAATCAAATTCTTTGTAGTGTATATTGTCGTCTCTTATGTACTGTTTACGACTATAACTAATATTTATAGTCTAAATATTCAAGGGTCTTCTTGAGAATTCTACTTGTCAAATCTTCTAAAAACAGTTATTAATTAAGTCCTGTAACTCCAACTAACTGACATTCTAGTACGTTCTTCAATTTCATCATCTTGCATAGATTTATATGCTTCGTCCGGTGTCTCATATGCCTCATCTAGTGTCTTAGACTAAGCACTTCATCTGAACCGTCTTATTCAGCTTTAACTTAAGTATCGTCTTGACTTGATGATTTGTGCTACTTAAATTTATCTGCGCATTTAACAAATTCATCAAAATAGTTCACACACCTCTATGATTATTATTATTTGACTTTCATCAAAATTAATAGAAGAAGTGAAGTCTTCTTGTCTTAACAATATTCATACCTAACTTCATTGCAATAACAGGACATAGAAAATCTATAAATTTTTGGCAAGAAAATTGGTTATTTTTGGGTCCTTAGGATAATGTGACTAAAGCCTCACCTCTTAGTTCTATGATTCATCAGAAAGCAATAGTAGTAGTAGCTCTAATGAATAAAAATATCTTCAAATAGGTCCCCATTAACAGCTACCTGAAAAATGAGATTATTGAAACCACAATCAACACAAAAGAATACAAATTCATTTGGAAACACACCTTTAATGGAATTTTTACCAACCAATCATTCATAAAGGTTTTACTATATGATTTAGTAATCATACCATAGATGAAGGTGGAGTGATTTAGGCATCTTCATCCACAACCTTCCATCACTTTATGGCCTGCCATGAAAAATAAGCTGCAAACTGTTAATAAACTTGCCAAGTTTTTTAATCTTACCAACCAATGTTTACTATACAGAAGTCTTAAGAAAGTATAGATCATATATTATTCAGATGCAGGTTTACCAGTGACATTTGGAAAGTAATACTAAGCAGATGCTTGATTACTAATACTCCAAATGACTTGAATAGCATCAAAATTTGGTGCTCAATAATCAGCCATCCAAACAAAGATGTAAAATGGTGTTTTTGTATATCTTCCCTCGTCATAGTTATATAGGTTGAGAGAACAATTGCATTTTTTTGGACAAATGCCTCTTCAATAAACAATTTTATAATCAACACATATACTTCATTAGATATCAAATTAGCATTCACTTGCATAGAGTCTAAGAAGCACAATATCTTTTATCCAATTAGAATGTTTAGAACTTTCATATTTAATTTTTAAAAAATATTTAATCGCCTGTAACTACTATTGCTCTTTTATCCTTGTAATTGAACTTGCTTACATAGTATACCTTTTATGGCTTAATTCAAATTTTCTTTTCTAAAAAAACACTATCAATTTTATAAAAACCAATCTATAATAATACATGGAACTTATAACATCAATGCCTTTGTTACTCTATGAATAAGTTATCTCAAATTTCTATATGAAAATTAAGATTTGATTAAATGCTAACTTTTATAAATCATTATTAAATGCTAACTTTTATAAATCACGAGCATAGATTCTTCCCTAAAATAAATAAAATCAATCCATTCAAAACATTACTAGGGTTCTTATATAGACATCAATAAAGTTAGTTATGCATCATCCTTGAAATAATAAACGTAAATAGAAACATTGTAAAAATCGTAAGAGAGGTTTTCTTTGATGTGATTCTCAATCTTCTGGTGCTTTCTACTTTATTAGAATGATCTCATATTTCTTTTCTAGTTAATTATGAATAGGAGTCTTATCTTTGGATTTCTTTCTCTTTAGCTAGTAAATACCTAGCTAAAAACTCTATAAACTAAGAGACTATATTAAAAGCTAGGGTTCACAATCTTATATAATGTAAGTTGGTGGTGAATATAATGTGGAATGCCAATTTATTTCAATCCATATTCAGCAATACAACTTTAATCTTACATTTAGAAAAGAATATAGGCTCTAACATATATATGTTTAAGATTGTGTCAAACACTGCAACTTTATTTCCAATTAACATAAGCTGTAACATGCTCATGTATTATACTATTTCTTTTAACCCTGGCTCTAAACAAGAACATGCATGAGATCGTGTTTAATCTTCTCTCCTTCTTTCTATGTTCCAAGAGGGATATAAGCTATAGCATGCTTATTTCTAAGACTGTGTTAGACAAAGGTAAACCTTCCTTTTAATTTAATGTACACATCTTCTTAATTTTTAAACAAAATGACTCCCTATGTAACTTTTCTCTGAAATTACCTAACAACACAAAAAACTAATTAAGTATCAAATCATGGTAATTTATATAAAAGGTATAGCAAAATACTAAAATTTTCCTTAAAAGTATATGTACACAATCCATACATCATATAATATATGATGAGTCTTTGTTCATTAGTGTGAGCAAGAGAAAAATGGTTCTATTTATATGGTTATGCAATTGTTATAGTTGGAGAAAATTTTTGAAGTCATTTATAAGGGCTCCTCTTAACTTTAAACAAGATCTACAGAGTGTTACTTTTCACCCAAGGGGAAAACAAGATGATTATAAGAGTTCCTCTTTGCTCTTAGTAACAAAGATATCATACGGAGGATTCCTCTTCACCCACTAGAAGAAGATGATAGTGAATTCTTCAATGGAGCTTGGGGAGTGGACATAGGTCAATGGTTCTTTAGTCGAACCACTATAAATTAAGTTTATCTCTTTTTCTACTCTTTTCAATTATTAGTATGATTATTTTATGGTTGTCATATATGAATTTGTTTCATAATCATTCATTAGAGTAGGCACTTCATCCATCAGTTTTCAAATAATAGGCAATTCATCCATTAGTTTTCAAATAATGCAAAAAGTAATTATATATAATTCACCTCCTCTTATGTGCCATCCAAAGACCAACACAGTTCACTTGTCACTCTTTCTTACGTATGACTTGATGACCTTACTAGCAATCAAATTGTTCTTTCTAATGTTGTTAATGGTATTAACAAAAATTTTCTATTGCATGTTTATCATAATAAATTAACTAAAAGATAAGTACTTAGTGAAGGTTTCAACAATTATAATATTGCATGGTATCATTTTCATAATGTTGTGATTAGATATAAAGCATGGAATTAGTGTTTATTATATTTAAGTCTAATCATATTAATTCTCCACCATTAGTAATTAATTTTATTATTGACATTTGAAAAATATTTTTAAAGTTTCATTCCACCTTGGACAAGGATTTCTTAAATCAATAATAATTAAGAACAGATGAACATTCTCCCTATCATTCATGCTATATTCAATAACTAGTAAGCAAGCTATCTTTGAATAATATTGGTCTAAGTAGTATCAAAATACAAAAAGCCTAGACTCTATTAACCATCTAATTTTTGAATGTCAATTCTCTATTTGGGTTTGGAAAGGAATCTTAAACTTGTGTCAAATAAATGTAGAAAGCATAAGTATTGAGGGATGTCTAAATTGGCTAGTGGAGAATAGAGGAAGATCCAAAGGGAATTCGATTGCATATCTGATACTCCCTCCGATTCATAATAAGTGTCGTTTTAGATACATTTTAATTATTCAAAATAAGTGTCATTCTTGACTTTATATACATGTTTATAATTTTACTTCCAAAATTAACCTTTAATTTATCTCTCATCTTAATTATACAGATCACAATTTCAAGACAATTTAATATGAAATTTCTCTCACATGCTAATTATTCATGAGAGTATTAATAAGGGTATATCTATAATTTCATTAGCTTTCTTAATAAGCGTATGTTTTTTTAAAACGACACTTATTATGAATCAGAGAGGGTAGATTTTTTAGAAAATCGTACCTATATCATAACAAAGTAGTACCTTATATAAGAAATAGCTGCTAGGTTTAAGTCATTATTCATGAATGGGCCGATTTGCTCACAGACCGTTCTAGTTTAGACTTAAACTTAGCACGACTGACCCGATCATTATTTAATCTTTAAGAATCTACACGCTACTTATCCTTGTAAGAAGAATTTCTAAAGATCATGAAGCTACTCAATGTCAGAAATTACAATGAAGAAACGCTAACTAGTTCGTGTACGAAAACTAAGTAAGCTGTATACAATTGATAGATGAACTAAAAGCTTCAAGATCATTCGCTATCATCAGTTTGGTAACGTTCATATCATACAGTATCTAGAGTCCCTCCCAACTACCAAGGACTTAATGAATAGAGATATACATATAACCGGTGGATGAAATAGGCTTTTTATAGCTTCTAAGTGAATTGATTAAGCTCAACTATATCTGCTTTTTTGAGCTACCAAATTAATTGATTTCAGCAACTTGCTTAAAGCTTAACTTTGGTCAGAGCAGAGGATGCCATTACGTTCCTTTATTAAACGGCAGTGACGTTTAATTAATAGAAAGAATTAACCCCCATTAAATTTTTTATTAAACGGCAGTGACATAGCTGTTACTGTTATGATTTATGAAGGCGCTTGTTGATTTACCCAAAGATACTGGGCAAGCGAAACCCACCTGTGCTGCTTTGGAGGGTGGCAGTGGCACCCCGTTTATGTGGTGCTCATCCTCCGTTCTCCAATCCCATAAAAATTAAATTAAAAAAAAAACTAAATCGGCCTGACTCTTCACATGAACCGTTAAATCTTTTATTCACTTTTAAAATTTTTAGTTTAGTTTATTTTAAGTTATAATTAATTAACTAATTTTTATTTAATAAAATTATTTTTTAATTAAATTTTAAATTTTTTATTAGATAAGGACAATTTATTTCAGTCATATTTTAAATTATTTAATTTTATTCAATTTTTATCCAACTTTATGGTAGTCTAATATTGGTTCAATATTTTAAATCTTAAACATCTTCTCTTATCGGTTTAACTTTCGATCTAATTTTTAAAACATTGATAAAAATAAATACGTGTTGTTCTTGTGACTAAACTTCAATTGCATAAAAATCTAAACAAGTTTAGCGATGCCAAAACAACATAGTTTGATTCAATGTTAATAGTCGAAGCATGGTTTAATCGAGATTCAAGCCAAATTAAAGCTCAAAATTTATTTTTCCAAGTTCTAGGTTGATTTTAGATTAAAGTTTTACAACTCGTTTTGATTATCTCGGTTCAATTAATAAAAATATTATCATTTTGTTAAATAAGTAAAAATGAAGATTTAAGAATTGATAAAATAGGGTCATTTTATTTAATAAAATAAAATTATGTTCAAAGTTTGATGGTTAAAAGATAGGTCCTATTCATTACTATTTTTAATAAAGTCTCTCCTTATTCGTAAATTTTAAAATTTTATTATGCGATTTTAGACTAAAATTTAATTATTCATGAGAGGATATAAGTTGTTGACAAATTGCAAATAGTTCTTGGACCATCGGGACTCTTACAAAGAAGTCACTAAAATTAATGAAGATTTTAGATAAATATAAGATTCATGTTGCGTGCATCTATGAGACAAGGTCAGTGGGGGCTAAAACACAAGAGATCGATGGATTCAAATTTTAGTATTCAAGGTGTTCAAGTCGATGAAATGGTGTAGGTATTTTGGTTGTTAATAAATTCGTACATCATGATTTAGGGATAAAGAATACTAATGGTATGATTTTATCCTTAAAAATTATAATGAAACATGTCGTTTTCAATATAGTACATGCTTATGCACCCAAAATAAGGGAGAAGAATAACTTAAATGTCAATTATGGGAAGAGTTAGATGAGATGATTCAGTAAATTCTCCTCAACTAGAAAATTATTATAGGAGGATACTTTAATGGTCATATAAGAGAGAATTCGGATGGGTATTCTTGTGCTCATCAAGGTTTCAAGTATGGAGATAAGAATAATAGTATGATTGCTTTGTTAGACTTTTGGGTAGCATTTGATTTAGTGATAGCCAACTCATTTTTTAACGAAAAGGAGCACTTGGTGACTTTTAGTAATAGAACTAAGAAGACTCAGATCAACTACTTTCTTGTAAGGCGAACTGATCGACCAAGTTGTAAAAACTGCAAGTAATACCTAACGCATGCTTATCAACTCACCATAGATTGTTAGTCACGGTTCTTATAATTACGGACTAGAGAAAGAAGAGCAGTTATCGGAAGTACACTAGAGTTAGGTGGTGAAATC
Source organism: Erythroxylum incrassatum (assembly GCA_026546855.1). Taxonomy (NCBI): domain Eukaryota; kingdom Viridiplantae; phylum Streptophyta; class Magnoliopsida; order Malpighiales; family Erythroxylaceae; genus Erythroxylum; species Erythroxylum incrassatum. Next base: position 8,459,216 of record JANVCL010000007.1, read on the forward strand.
TAAAATGGGACACTATGGAACAATTTAGAGTTAAAATAATGCCTATAGGAGAATGGAAACTATAAGGAGATCTTAATTAGATGTGGGAGGTAGTAGTAACTCTTTTAAAGAATGTTTCTAAGGAGATCACCAGAGTTTCTAAAGAGCCTAGAGGTAGTAAGAAGGAGTTGTGGTGGTAGAATGAAGGCATACCAAAAAAGGTGAAGATCAAGAAGGTCACCTATAAAGCTTTATTAGATAACAACACAAATAAAAAGTAGTTAATAGATAGATTTATAAGTTAGCAAATAAAGAGGCGAGGAAGATAGTCTTAGAGCTAAAAGTAAAGCCAACAAGAATTTATATTAATGGTTGGAAACTAAGGATGAAGAAAATGATATATTTAACTGAGCAAGAGCTAGGAAATGGAAAATGACAGACTTATAAGAACTATAGAGATATCAAACTAATTGGGCATACCAAGCAATTATAAAAGAGGGTAATTAAGAAGATAGTTAGAAAGGGTGTACCTATCTCAGAAAACCAAATTGGTTTCATGTCAAGGAGGTCCCTGATAGTACACTTCCTTAGACGATTAATGAAATATTATAAGCACAAAGAGAGGGACTTGCAAGGGATTTTCATTAACTTTGAGAAGGCTTACGACAGAGTACTTAGGGAAGTCATATAGAGATGTTTAGAAGTTAAGGGAGTTATACGAGTTATTAGTAATATGTATTAAAGTGTTAAGATTATAATAAGAACGATAATAGGAAATACAGAGCATTTTTCTATCGATATTAGACTGCACTAAGGATTTTTGTTAAGCCCCTTCTTGTTTCAATAATTATGGATAAGTTTATTAAGAATATCTAAAGAGACATTCTTTAGTGTATGCAATTTATTGATGATGTTATTTTAATGGATAAAATAAAAGAGGTTATTAATGTCAAGCTAGAGTCAAAGGGTTTTAAATTGAGTAAGACTATGATTAAATACTTAGAGTGTTACTTTATGGGTCATAGGATTGCATCTAATACGGAGATAAAGATTGATTCATAATTTGTACCACAAAAAGATTGTTTTAAGTACCTTTGATCCATCATACAAAATAATTGCTAGATAAATGACGATACAATTTATCGTATTAAATCAAAGTGGCTTAAATGGAGGGTCACGTAAGGAGTTTTATGTAACAAGAAGATACCCCTCAAGCTAAAAGGTAAATTGTAATATTTAGCAATTAGGTCAATCATGCTCTATAGGGTACAATGTTGGCCCATCAAACAGGTACATAATCATACATTAATGATAGTGGAGATGAGAATGCTACATTGAATGTACAACTTTATAAGAAGAGATAAGGTTAAGAATATAGTGGTAAGAGATAAGTTGGGATTGGCTAACATTGATGGTAATTATAGGAGACAAGATTTAAGTGGTTTAAATATGTTAAGAGACGACATCATGATGCTCTATTAACAAGATGCAAAAAGATTATACTTAAGAACTGTAAGATAAGGAGAGGAAGAGCTAAGAAGAATTGAGAGGAAGTGATCAAGTATGATATGATCACATTAAAGCTTATTGAGGACTTGGCTTATATTTCATATTTTGTTTTATTTATTTATTTCATATTTTTCTCTTTTAATTACTTGTTTGTTTTATTTCTTATATGCTTATTTATTTAATTACTTTTATTTATGCAGTTATTTGTTTATGTATTTGACTTTTTTTTTCAAATCGATTAAAAAGAGACTTTTTCTTTTCCTATAGGTCTATTAGAAACAACATCTCTATTGGTTAAGAGTAAGATTACGTGCTTCTGAACCTCCTTAGATTTCGCATCTCAGTAAAATTTCTATTAAGAAGTTATTATTTTATACTAATAAAAAATAACTCGAATCAATTACCAGAAATGTTGTTGGACCCCACACCCCACCCGTAGGTGTTTGAGGGTTATACCCCGGTGTGTGTTTGCGGGTTATACCGCGGCATCAAACACAAATCGGTATTGCCCTCTTTGGTCACGATTCGAACTCGTGACCTCAAGGTTTTGTTGCTTTTACAAGCACGCCTCTTATCATTGATTTTGAAGGTAAGAGAGAAGTTTTGTTTGATTTTGAATTTTGTAGTGAGATGTTGGTTGTTTTGGCTTGGAAAGGTTATGG
>JANVCL010000007.1:8461465-8474484 GCA_026546855.1 Erythroxylum incrassatum
TATTTTCAAGGCACTTTAACATGTAATTAATAAGGGTATATTAGACATTTCATTAACTTTCTTAATAAGTGTGCATTCCTCTAAAATGACACTTATTATGAATCAGAGGGAGTAACTTTTAGAGCTTGCATTGATGGGATACGAAAGGAAAGAACTAACAAATTTTGAAAGTAAATAGGAAATCTAAGGCAAGTAGTCTTTGATCTAAGCCTATTTTTTATAAGAGAGCAATTGATTATAAATTTTGATGCAAAAACTTGTCATTTATGTATAACTATGATGTGGAGAAACTAAACTAATCTTTTGTGATGGCAAGGATGTATTAGTTCATTTCTTACAACCAATAGGTTTATTTATAGTACAGTGACAATTATCTAAAGGCATTCTTTATCTTATACATGTTTAGATGTATAAGATAAAGTCCATGGGATAATTATACATTGCAAATGAAATTATTATAAGATTTATATTGCATTTATGTATTATCCTTAAATTGTCCCTAGTTATTATACTATTAAGATTAAACATTAATAGAATGCAAAAAGACTAGCATATATTATTCTTTTCCTTATGAAGCAAGTAGTCGATCTCATAGGCTAAAATATGGAGATACTTAAACAAACGTATAGGTACTTATTAAAGAACAAGTTCACTGAATTGAACCAAAATGAGAAATCCATTTGGAACATTACTTGTATATTTATGGAATTATCATTATGATGATTGTATAAGTGATCCTTTGACTTAAGGTCTCTAAAATTATCTTATAGCTATATTTTGATACTACTTACGACATATTTAATCAAAGGTCGTTTAGTTGGTAATCATTCGATGTAGCATGAACTATATGGTGGTAGTTACTTAATCAAGATATGATTCATCACCCTAAAGTAATTAGGGAGAATATTTTATTGTTCTTGATTAGTACTGATTTCGAGAAGTCCTTAGGTAAGGTAGAATGACGATTTGAAAATAGTTTACAAATGTCATTAATTGAATCAATAACTAATGGCGAAGGCCTGATATGATTGGAATTAAAAAAGTAGATGTTAATTCTATTCTCTGTCTAATCAGAACAATGTATGATGAAAGGATTGAATTATTCAGTAAAATCATGCGTAGAAAGGTTAGTAAAACCCATTTTAACATTCCTAAATATTTGGGTGGTTATGATGTGTTGCTAAACATCAATCTTGAACTATGATTATAAATTGTGTAATTAGAAAATTAAAGATAAATTAAAAGGAGTTTTAATTTATATAATTTTAATTACAAATTATAATTATAATTTATAATCATTGTTAAAATATTTGGGAACCTGTAGGTCACACATAAAGAACGGATTGTAGAGAGCAAAGTTATTTTAATCAAGTTGTACTTGATTGTAAAGTTTGATAAACTTTATGATTAAATATGAGATACTAATTGACTTATTTGTGAGTTAGTCAATATTGTAATAACCACAAGTGGACGACGTAGTTGTAGCTAGTACTGAAAAGTATGGGTCGATCCCACGATGACAGTGAGTACTAGTAATCACCTTTTCCTATTATCTAGCCAACATGCTTACTTTGGATTTTAATAAAGAAAATAAAAACTAAAGCAAGTAAAATAACTGGGTAACTATATTGAACAGAAAATTAAGGAAGCACTAAGAAAATTAATATTTAGGTTTCAAATCCCCTTAAACCTTTAACAAATTGATCTTTTATTATACAATTGTTTTGTTGATATATTAGACCATGGAGACTGCTATGGTATGCAAATAGTTGACCTTGAGTCTACTAACAACTAATCCTTAGGTTTCCAACCGAATTACTCAGGTTAAAGTTTATAGGATTGCATTACCGATTTATGAGTCCCTCTATTAGGTTTAAACTTAATCTAGAAGATTTATGTCATCCTATCTCCAAGGTTGCAATCAATTCCTTCCAATTACGATAGATCTTTCTAGGATTTCTCAATCTCTATGTATGAAATTAGATTATGACATAATATTCCATAGTTTACTGGAACATAAATAAAACACGAAATTGGATCGCAACAAATCAACCAACCAATTTCATTGATAAAAGAGTCAACACATGTTAAGGTAATGAAATAGGGTTCATCTAACCTAAATACTATCGAAATAATTAGTTACACATTGGCCAATATGAAATCAAATATATATAAATAGAAATACTAATTGAAAACAACGAAATCATAATTCTAAATCTTGTAGATTGTCTTCTATCCTATATTCTTCTAATGTAGAGGTTTGATCTTATATTCCAATGGATTTGTCGATAAACTCTTTGTGTTTCTTGCTCCTCTGGCTTACAATCACACCTGGAATCACCTCTGGGAAGTTTAAAATGCCTCCTTTTGTCTCTCCTTCTAGTCTCCGTTCACATCCTTTTATATGAAATTCTTTGTTTTGGTCAATGCATGGTCTTGTGCACTACCAGACATGCGACGGTGCATCACCAAATTCTCTAAAAATTGGGAAACTGCATGGCCTGGGAGAAGTGCATAGATAGATGCACAACCGTGCATCTCTTTTATATGTCGAATCTTCATTTTATGTCGTGTTTTTATCTGAATTCTTCTCCTTTAAGTTTGTGAAGGAAATTATTATTTGTATACACACTTAAAATGAATTAGGTACCAAATATATAATAGAAGTATCAAATATCAAACAAGGTTTTTAATTAGTGTGCCTGAGTTTGTAATTGGATTAAAATGTGTTATTTACATAATTTTGAAAAAGGATTTTTTTTTTCTAAATCATAATAAGCAAGGGTTTTCGTTAATGTGCCTGAGTTTGTAATTAGATTAGAATGTATTATTTACATAATTTTGAAAAAGGATTTTTTCTAAATCATAACAAGTAAAAAGAATAATTTAATTGAAATTGAAATTTGCTTTAAATTAAATTTTGTTAAAGGAGTCAAGATAATTGGAAATAGTTCCCAATTGGATTTGAAAATTGTTTTTATATCAAAATAAATTTCTATTTGGAATAGGAATTCAATTTACTTAGAAATCAATGGATTTAATCTAATTTAATTTTTCTAAAGAGTTGGCAATATTATTTTAGATTATAAAGATTAATAACTAGAATCAAATGAAGCTTGATATTTTATGCATGTAATTTCATTATTAGTGTATAAGTTGCATAATTTATTTATATGTTTAATATATATTAGATGTAATTTAAATTGTATGTTTTATATGTGTGATATTTAAAATGCAATTTTATGTTTGATGAGACGAACAAAATAAATCCTTAGTTAAAATATTAAGTATACCTTGAGAATGTAATTATTGTCTTCCGTTGTTATAAGAATAAACCAAAGTTATGTTTATTGTAGGCTTGTTGAGCAAACTCAAGGCTTCTTTAACCAAATATGTTTGGTCTTATAACAATGGATTCTACTTAATTAATTTTGTGTGATTTGGATAAGCAAACTCATGATCATGTGAATTTAAAGGCAAGGTTAGGAATAATATATAAGATATGTTTTGGCAAGAGTTGTCACCTAATAGATCTAGAAGTCACATGAAATGTGATTGATAAAGTTGTTATCTACCTAATTTAGAATTAGTTAGCTTGTTGAGCAAACTCAAGATCAATTATACTTGAATGGGATCCTAGCCTACTAGAAAGATTAGAGTAATCTTTCCAAATAGTAATGAGGGCTATTATTTTGAATAAAACAGTAGAACTAGCCAAATACATGATTAAAGTCCTAATCCCATTTGGTATTCATGGAATAAAATTAATCACTTACTTTCTTACATTTATTTTGCTCCTAATGGAATTTAACTTGTTTAGTATGATTGATACTAAGTTAGTGAACCAAATTTCTTGGATATAGGTTTTTTTAGTAGAGCTCTCAAAGTTATAAAAGAAAAATTGTATGCCTATTATGCAATTTTGCTATAATCCCTATTGAGGATTCAATGACAAAGTTTTGGAGATATGTCAAAAGCATATAAATGACAAAATGTAATGACATTTTGAGTTGAATAATATCTCATAAACTTTAATGACATATAAGATTTATGTCAACATCATGATAGCAAGATGTAAGAGGTTGCATAGAGTAAAGGTGAAAGGTATAGTATCTTGTTGGAATTGTTCGACTTAATTTAGCCTACTAAAAACATAATTGTGTACTACAATTAAAGGCTTAGCTATAGTGTGACAATAGTTGTCCTAAGAAGAAAATTGATTGCATGACTTTTCTTGCCTATGCGAGATATGATAGAGATCATATGTATTTCTAGTCTATGCTTATAAGTATTTGATACTGAATTTATATTCAGCTTTAATATAATGTTCAAAGCATGATAAGAGTTAGATTGCTATGTAAAAGTAGTTAATTTTATTGTATACAAATAATTTGTATCTGATTGTTATATAAAAGTAGTTGATCCTATTTTATACAAATAGTTTGTATGTGTTGGATCAAAGGAGACTTATACTTAACATAAGTGGGAAAAATACAAAAGTGTTTTCATCAAGACTATCATTTTATGCCATATTGGTTAAATCAACATAAAGACAATCATAAAGTTTTATACAAGGATATATGTACCCTTTTGATTATGAATTGTATGAAACTTGTGAAAATTGTCAAGTTGAATAATAACCAAATCAACCTTTAATGAAAGGACGATGATGGTATTGAATAGTTAAATCTATGCATATGATGTATTAGATGGAATAACAATTTATAAAAGAATAAAACTTATATTCATTATATTACTATGACTTTATATGATATAGTCATATGTATTAAATGAAATACTGATTTAAAAATTTGATAAGTTCAATTTGTTTAAATCTAAGTAGAAATTAAGAATTAAGAATGCTGAAGCACTTTGATGAGATTATTGTGGTGAGTTTTAAATTTTCAGTTATATATAGGGAACGGGATTCTCTAGTAAATACCCTCACAACAAAATTTTATAAGAGTATGAATTAATATAAAGAGGAAAATACAACATGAGATATTGTATAATGCAATAGTATTTTTCTTATAGCTATGCCTAGTACAATGAATTACCTTTAATATTTCCAATTGAATCAATTAGCAAGATTTCCTATCAGATATGAAATGTTAAGTCTTTAAAATAGTTAAAGTTAATGATCTATGGATGTGATGATTGGTTAAAGCATACATTATTGATTAAGTTTAGAACTAAATTGGATAATAAAAGGTTACGAGATATCCAAAAGGTTAGATATAATCTTACAGATATGTTGAACGAATTGTTTGTTTCAATATATACTTAGTGGGAGTAAGATAAATTTTCAAATTTTCAAATCTCATGACAATACATCTAAATGGAACAATTGCCTTTATTAATATATTTAATGCATAGTTGAAAGGCTATGAGACATTGGAAGATTCACTTTCATAATTAATTCAAAGAGTTTGTTTTGAAGATGATTGTGAATTTATTTTGTCTACAAGAAGGTTAGTGAGTGTATAATTGTCCTCTTTAATGGGAGTTTCTAGAGACATATTGCTCACAAAGAACAATAATTCTAATTTTTAATTGTTGAAAAACATAGTTGTCCAAGAACAACTTTTATTAGCTATGAAAAGGTAACAACTTAATTCTAGGAATTAGAGCTATAGAGAAAGATTGAAAGTTGTTCACCTATTTTAAGTCTAAGTACATAGATAATGTACTGAAGATGTTTAGTATTTGAGATATCATATACTTATAAAGTATTAAAGATATCCATTACTCTATGTATGAGTTGATATTTAAGTTCAAGGAGATAAGGATACTTATTTTAGAAGTAAATATTAATTAAGGTTTATTTTACTTAAAACAATATCATTTTAAGATTGGAAAGATTCCAATGTAATAATAGTTGCTAATTAAGCCATACTACGTTTTTCATTTAGTGGAAATGAGTAATTGGATCTATAAGTTCTTTAATGAACTTAATATAGTTCTTTGCATTGTTTAAGACAGTAATGTACTGGGGAACATTAGAGTCGACGGGCATGTAAAAGGATAAAAGGTCTCATCAAAAATCCAAGGATATATTTAGGCAATTTTTCTTAATTATGATAATAATTAAAATGGAAGTTGTAAGGTTTAAGTAAGTGCTCACTATAAAGAATCTTGTAGAATTTTGTAGAATTCTCTCTTTAAACCACTGCTCTAATAGTAGCATAATCGTCATATGGTGATATGGTATGAGATACTTAAATGATTGGCTTAGGGCAAGTGGTAAATTGTTAGTTATGCCTCACAACCAATCAATTTGGTTATAGTTTAGTGATAATTATTTAAAGGCATTCTTTATCTTATACATATTTAGATGTGTATAACAAACTTCATAGGATAATTATACATTACAAATGAAATTATAATGAGATTTATATTGTATTTATATATTATCCCTAAATTATTTCTGATCGTTGTTTTATTAAGACTGGACATTAATAGAATACAAAAAGACTAGCACACGTTATGTTTCTCTTATGTAGGAAGTAGTTGATCTTATAGGTCACAATATAGTGATACTTAAACAAATATGTGGGAGCTTGTTCGAGAACAAGTTCACTAAACTGACCTAATATGAGAAATCCATTTGAAACATTACCTATATATCCATAGAATTCTCATTATGATGATAATATAAGTGATCTTTTGACTTGAGATCTCCAAAGTTATCACGTATAAGGATTGTTATGTTCCTATGTAATCATAGGTCGTTCAGTGGGTAATCATTCGATGTAGCATGAATTATATGGAGGTAGTTATGTAATCAAGATAGGATTCACCACCCTAAAGTAATTGGGGAGAATGCTATGTTATTCTCGATTAGTATTGATTTGGGAAATCCTTGGGCAAGGTAGAATAACATTTTGTAAATAATTTACAAATGTTATTAAATGAATTAATAACTAATGATAAAGAACTAATATGATTGGACTCAAAATAGTATATATTAATTTCATTCTCTGTCTAATCAAATATTGTATGATGAAATGATTGAATTATACAAAAAAAATCATACATAGAAAGGTTGTTCAAAATTACTTTGGCATTCCTAAATATTTGGGTGGTCATGATTCGTTGCTAGACATCAATCTTGATATATGATTATAAATTGTTTAATTGAAGAATTAAAGATAAATTAAAAGGATTTTTAATTTATTTAATTATAATTATAATTTATAATCATTGTCAACATATTTGAGAGTCTAATGGGTCACACATAAAAAAAAGGTTGTAAAGAGAAAAGTTACTTTAATCAAATTTGATTTGAATATAAAGTTTGAGAAATTTTATTATTAAATATGAGATATTTAATAAATAAAGATCAATATGAGAGATTGGATCTTATTCGGGCATAATTGGTATTTAATTAAAATTATTTATAATTCTAATTAAAGTTTAGTTGAAATTATTATAAATAAGCTTAAGCTCTAATAGAACTAGTACTTCTTGTTTAACCCTCTTTATAAGAGTTACAAAGTTCTCTCAATATGTTATGTAGATACCGTTAAAGATCGGTCACTTCTGCAACTACGACGGTTCAAATGGATTAGTTTTAGAAATGTTTTAAGTGATACGACAAGATAAGGATCAAGCTTCGATATAAAGTACAAATTATGATTTATGCTTTATTTTTTATTTTATTTTTTTGAAATAAATTTAATATATTTTAGGTGTTAATTTTTTATATAATTAAAGTGATCTTAATTTTTTAGAAATTAAAATAATAAAAAATTTTGTAATTATTCCGTTAGGGGGAGGATCAAATGTTGTCCCAATTTTCCAACAAGATGGACATTTCTTTATTACAAGAGGAGGAATACGACAAGCAAATCAAATTAAAGCCGAAGAAGATGGAAAAGATTTACCATATTCAAGCGTAAACGATATGGGTGTACAAGTAAAGTCATCTAAATATTTTCCCCCATTCACAAGCAAGCCAAGAGATGGTCTTATTCTATAGAAATGGAGATTAACTTTGTGACCAAAGACCCGACCGCTTCTTTTTTCAAGTATTTTGTTAATTGTTTGTTTAATATCAATTGAGGAGAAGTCAAGTCTTCCGAGAACATGATTTAATTCCCTTGTCAAACTTCTGAATACAAATGGTGGTGTAGTGGTCTGATTCTGATAAGATAAGTTTTTAAGGGTTGAGTGGGGAAGTGCGAGCATGTCATGTACTGGTGTGCTTACCATAGTATCATCCCCTTCAAAGGTATGCAAGACCAACTCTCTTTCTTGTTCTGCTGTTGCTTCTTCCTCTCCTACTGCTAATGAACACCAAATGAGTTCTGTTTGTGAGAAGACCAACGCCTCTCACAATTTTAGCTATAGCAGAGCTTCTCCGTCTGTGAGATGGCCTCATCTTAAACTCAGTGAAATTCGCCCTTCACCCTCTAACCAATTCACTGTTTCTTCGCCACCATTTACCCATTTAGTAGAACAAGTATCCGATTCTGAGGAAAATGATGGGGAACAGATTGTCACCACTTCACAGTCTTTGGAGATGGATGATGAGGCTCAAGAAAAACTGGGGAGACCTAGCAGAACCAGGGTTAAGAAAGTGAGCAAACTTGCCCTCAAAAGGGCCAAAGATTGGAGAGAGAGGGTAAAATTCTTGACTGATAAGATTTTAGAGTTGCAACCAGACCAGTTTGTAGCCAACGTGTTGGATGATAGGAAGGTGCAGATGACACCAACAGACTTTTGCTTTGTAGTGAAATGGGTTGGCCAGCAGAACTGGCAGCGTGCTTTGGAGGTCTATGAATGGTTAAATTTGCGCCATTGGTATTCCCCTAATGCTCGAATGCTTGCCACAATACTGGCTGTCCTGGGAAAGGCAAACCAGGAATCCCTAGCTGTGGAAATATTCACCAGGGCAGAGCCCTCGATTGGTATTACTGTGCAAGTGTACAACGCCATCATGGGCGTTTATGCAGGATCTGCTAGGTTCAATAAGGTTCAAGAACTGCTTGATTTGATGCGCCAGAAAGGATGTCAGCCAGACCTTGTTAGTTTCAATACTTTGATAAATGCTCGAATGAAGGTGGGTGCAATGACACCAAATTTGGCTGTTGAGCTTTTGAATGAGGTTAGGAGATCAGGGCTTACACCTGATATAATTACCTATAACACTCTTCTTAGTGCTTGTTCTCGAGAATCAAATTTGGATGAGGCCATGAAGGTTTTTGATGATATGGAGAGACATCATTGTCAACCTGATCTTTGGACTTACAATTCTATGATATCGGTTTTTGGAAGATGTGGATTGCCAGGAAGGGCAGAACATCTTTTTAATGAATTGGAGACCAAAGGATTTTTTCCAGATGCAGTGACGTTCAATTCATTGTTGTATGCATTTGCAAGAGTAGGTAATATTGATAAGGTCAAAGAAATATGTGAGGAAATGGTTAAAATGGGGTTTATCATGGATGAGATGACATATAACACTCTTATCCACATGTATGGAAAACAAGGTCATTATGATCTGGCAGTGCAGCTTTATAGAGAAATGAATTCATCAGGTCGAAATCCTGATGCCATTACTTACACCGTTTTGATTGACTCGCTTGGGAAAGCAAATAAGATAGCAGAAGCCACAAGTGTGATGTCAGAGATGTTGAATGCTGGAGTTAAGCCTACTTTGAGAACTTACAGTGCCTTGATATGTGGATATGCGAAGGCTGGGATGCGAGTGGAGGCAGAAGAAACTTTTAATTGCATGCTTAGGTCCGGAATTAGACCTGATCAGCTGGCGTACTCTGTTATGTTGGATATATTTCTAAGATTTAATGTTACAAATAAAGCAATGATGTTATATAAAGAAATGATTCATGATGGTATCACTCCAGATCTTGCTCTATATGAGGTATTCCTCCGAACTCTCAAAAAGGAAAGTAAAGTGGAAGATATTGAAAAGATAGTCAGAGATATGCAGGAAGTTTGTCATATGAAACCACAAGCTATGTCTTCAATTCTTGTTAGTGCTGAATGTTATGACACAGCTGCTGAAATGCTGAGATTGGCTATGATTGACAGCAATGATCTAGATGGTGAAAATCTGTTGTCTATTTTAAGATCATATAGCTCTTCTGGTAGGCACTCTGAAGCATTTGAGTTGCTTGGGTTCTTGAAGAAGCATTCTTCCAATTCCAATCAATTGATAACAGAGGCTATAATTTTTATGCTTTGCCAGACTGAGCAGTTGGATGCTGCTCTAGAGGAATATGGTTGTAGCAGAGCATGCAGACTTTTTACAGGGAGTTCTATGATGTATGAATCCTTGATTCAGTGCTGTGAAGAAAATGAGCGCTTGGCTGAAGCTTCTCAAATATTTTCTGACATGAAATTCTATGGTGTTGAACCTAATGAATCTCTGTATGAGAGAATGGTGCTTTTGTACTGCAAGCTGGAGTTCCCCGAGATGGCCCAAAATATGATTGATGTGGCACTGAAGAAAGGCAAACAAATTGATAATATCGCCATCTACGTTCATGTGATTGAAGCCTACGGGAAATTAAAAATTTGGCAGAGAGCAGAGAGCATGGTGGGAAATCTTAGGCAAACATATATCACTGTGGATCGTAGGGTCTGGAATGCCTTGATACAAGCTTATGCTGCAAGTGGTTGTTATGAGCGGGCCAGGGCTGTGTTTAATACAATGATGAGAGATGGTCCTTCTCCAACTGTAGATTCCATTAATGGCCTTTTGCAAGCTTTAATAGTAGATGGCAGGCTAAATGAGATGTATGTTGTTATTCAGGAATTGCAAGATATGGGTTTTAAGATAAGTAAAAGTTCTATTCTACTGACGCTTGATGCATTTGCAAGGGCAGAGAATATATTTGAAGTGAAGAAGATATACCATGGAATGAAGGCTGCTGGTTATTATCCTACCATGCATCTTTACAGGACAATGATTGGTTTGTTATGCAGGGGAAATCGAGTAAGGGATGTTGAGGCCATGGTTTCTGAGATGGAAGAGGCAGGATTCAGGCCTGATCTTGCAATATGGAATTCTATGTTGAAGTTATACACTGGAATAGATGATTTTAGAAAGACAACTCATGTTTACCAGCGGATTAAGGAAGATGGACTTGTACCAGATGATGATACTTACAATACATTGATTGTGATGTACTGCAGAGATCGTAGACCAGAGGAAGGTTTATCACTCATGCATGAAATGAGAAGGGTAGGGTTAGACCCTAAAGTGGATACCTACAAAAGTTTGATTTCAGCTTTCAGTAAGCTGCAGTTGTTTCAGCAGGCTGAGGAACTTTTTGAAGAGTTATTGTCCAAAGGGTATAAATTGGATCGTTCTTTTTATCACCTAATGATGAAAGTATCTAGAAATTCTGGAAATTATTCGAAAGCTGAACAGCTATTAAGAATGATGAAAGAAAGGGGGATAGTACCCAGTATTGCCACAATGCACTTGCTTATGACATCATATGGCTCCTCTGGAAATCCACAGGAGGCTGAAAAGGTGCTCAATAATTTGAAAGAAACAGATATGAGTCTCAGCACACTGTCATATTGTTCTGTCATTGATGCTTATCTCAAACTGGGAGATTACAACATGGGAATTCAGAAACTTAATGAAATGAGCAAAGAGGGCATTGAGACAGATCACAGAATATGGACATGTTTCATTAGAGCTGCAAGTTTATCCCAGCTGACAAATGAAGCAATTATCCTTTTAAAAGCACTACAAGAAACTGGTTTTGACCTTCCCATGAGGTATCAATTAAATAATAACAACAAATGAGACTATGATCTTATTTGGTACATTCCCATTATCATCTTCCTGAGGTCTTCTTTTGCAGGCTTGTGATGGAAAATTCTTCCTTATTTCCGAAGTGGATAATTGTCTAGAGATGCTGCAGACTTCGGAAGATGATGCTGCCTTCAACTTTGTTAATTCCTTGGAGGATTTGTTGTGGGCATTTGAGCTTCGAGCTACTGCTTCACGGGTTTTCCAATTGGCAGTCAAGAGGGGCATCTATAGCCGTGATGTGTTCCGGTAGCTGCTGATAGATTCCTTTCATAACTTTTTTTTTTTTGGGTTAATAATAGGGAACCTTAAAATGAAAATTAAAGGAATGCTCTTTAGTTGAATTAACTTGCAAATTTAAAAGTATGTTTCTGTTCCCTTTTCTAATTCCAGTTTTATTCTGGACACCACATGTTTCTACCAGTTAATTACTAGCATTTCGTCTTTCAAGTGCAGTGTAGCTGAAAACGATTGGGGGGCTGATTTTAGGAAGTTGTCTGGTGGTGCCGCTCTTGTTGGTCTTACATTATGGCCAGATCTAATGCAGGCAAGTTTTCTTATCTGACATATGCTGTCTTTCGTATGTTCCCCGATCAAAAGTGGAGAAAGTACAACAGGATCCCTTGTGCTTTGGTATTTTCAGGAAAATACCAAAATAGAGATTTTCATAAGCGTAAGAGAGGTATCACCCTAGTTGTGTGAAAAAAGGAATGCTATAACATTTCCAACTGGATAAAAAAAATAAAAATGATCATGAAATGATCTAAAAGAATACAATCCTTGCATCATAAAGGTTTTTCCCATTTAAGGTTATTATAGTCTAATTGCAATTCTGCTGATGCCTTTGTAATTGATATGTTGAGAGTTGCATGCAATTGCGTAAAGTAAACACAGAACAATGGACATTCAGAAAACAGTTTGCCTATTTCCTATTGCATCCGTGTGCATTTATGCTCATGTGTAAGTGAACTGAAGATTGTGATTTCTTTGTTTTTCTATTTTTGTGAATATAGACACCAGCTTCATAACCATATCATAGTTTTGGTGCAAGACTTATCTATCATACACAATGATATTATAATACTGACCTCTCCATATGACTGCTGTATGCATAATGATAATTGCAGTAAAATGAGTGGCACCATTTGTCTACCATTGATTTTTATAGACTAACATGGTAATGCTTTCTCTATGTGGCAGGATGCATCCTTACAGGGTTGTCCAA